>LPNX010419844.1:32958-81380 GCA_001517045.1 Pseudotsuga menziesii | reverse complement strand
AAGGAAATGTAACTTACATGGGAGAGGAAGAGTCAAATGGGAGCTTCTTGGACACTTGGGCTAGATTCCCTAACATCTATGACATCTATGACACCAATGACGAAGATGCTATGAAATTTATGACATATTGCAGACTTGAAGGATGAAATATGACCATTATGACATTTCAGGCCTAAATATAACATCCAAGGAGGCGCTTATGTGATTTGGGGAAGCTCAATGGGTCCCTACTCAAATTGGGGGAAGATGGAAGGCTAGGGAAGGGAGGACACATGACAAATCTTGAACACACACCCTAATTCGAGTTGGCTTGAGTTTGTGGATGGATTGGTAACATTATAAGGATAAGAATGTTTATAAAATACAGGGAACAACCAAGAGAATGGATTTTGATCATTTGAGAAATTTTCATTTGTGAAGAGAGAGAGCTAGTGGATGACTAGTTTCATGCCTTAGCCAATTTCGAGGGTGAAAGATTCCCATCCAAGTTGGTGTTTGGAGAGGCAATTCAGGTATTTCATTGAGATTTAATGGATTTTGTATTTTTAGGTGTAATATACATGTAATCTCATGGTTTATTCTAGTGCAACACATTCTCTCAACCATTTCCAGTTTTAATTGCATATTCTTGCTCATGGAGGGATTGCGCTTTGGGGGAGCTATTGTACTCTTTGGGAGAGATTATAATGGTAAATTTCTGATTGTAATAATTTTAATATACTATTTTATTCATCTTCATGAAGTCTCAGGTATAAATACCAAATTGTTGTATGTAAAAGTTAATATTAATGAGCAAACAATGACCATTTCCCCACTATATTGATGTATGCCATTGTAATGATGATGATTTCCAATGAAAGAATGTTTATCTGATATATTTATGATGAATGGAATTCCATTTATTATTATTACAAGTTTCATATCCATCACTTAAGAAATTTACGTGATCTTACTTAGTTTATTTGCATTTGGAGAAGATTTGGTGCCATTTCCCCAAGGGTCGAACTAGTGATTTTGTAGCTATTTGGGAGAGGGTTATAACCGCCTTTATAAACTGAATAATGTTTAAAATTAGACCTTAATAATTTTCCTTAAACAAAATCTTCCTCTTTTCATAAATTCGAGTGGGTTTGGGAGCATTTGGAAAGCTAATTTCAGCATTTACCTTGGGGGAATTGGAACCCCAATTTGTTAGCGAAAACTCCTACTTTGGCCAGAATATTAAAATTTTTTGAAGAAGTCCTTGGAGGGTAATAAATAATCCTTTAACATAATATTCAAGTCTTAATATCATTCATATACCTCCTCATAATATTTGGGAGCATTTGGGTCAATTTGGAGACCTAGACATCAAAACTAGTCAAACGTCGAAATAGGGAAAAAATTGAAAAATTGGCCATTGTAATAAAATTCCTTAAAAATGGACATTAAATGGAAGAAAATCATTGTCTTGGAACCTATGCATTAATACCATAAATTTAATAAAAATTTTCAGACATGTCTTGGCTTCACAATAGACCCACTATGCCTACTTTCCTTCCTCCCCGATCAACGAAAGAAGAAATTACAACCATAGATATTGAAGCATGTTTCTAGGAGCATAGAACTTTGAGGGGGGATATTAATGACATGTATTCTTTCCAAGAATATCTCTTCAAGTATGGATTTAGGAACAAGAAGGAAAATGTTAACTCATTAAAGAAAAATCAGCCTACTTATGAAAAGAGCAAAGATTTATTCTGCCCTATAAATGAGGAAGTTATAAACACTTCTACAGACATCATGTGGAATGTGTGGAATAAATTTCAGTCTGAAAAGGATGAAAAGAGCATAGATGCACCATTACATAAATAAACAGAGAATCATGAAGTGGAGCTTGAATTGCCTCAAGGTGATTGTAGAAAAGAACATAAAGAGGACAATGAATACAAGCACACAATCCTTACTGATTGGGGTTGTGAAAATCAAAGAGAATTTATTGATCGATCATTGAACTATGAAAGTGTACCTACTGACAGGTTCTCAAAAATGTATTCTAGTGGCATAGAGATCAGATTTAAAAATGTTGCTACAAGCCAAAATTATCATGAGCATAAATAAGAAGAGATTGTAGCAGCTAATGAAGAACCAAGGTCAACTTCCCCATCACCACTTGAACTTCAAGATGTTGATCAAATCAAGAAGAAAGAAGAAGAGGAGATTCCTCAACAAGAACCTCTTTTTCTTGAAGGGTCTTTGAAGATGAGTGAAATGGATATCCATGATGCCCTTAGCATACTTCATGACACTAAATCATTGGTGTCAAATTCTTGTTGGAAAATTTCTTCATTGGAGGATCCATCCTTCCTTGAAGGCATGGAGAAGATTCAAAGAGCAATGTGCAACATTGAATGTAATTTCATGTCTTTTATTTTTTATAGAAACAATTTGGTTGAGCTTAATGAATTTTTACATGAAGCATACATGAATAATAATGAGGATATTCACCATCTCCAAATTCAAAATGAGCAACTTCTAAAGAGGCCGCAAGATACTTGTTCTTCCTCCCATGTCTTAGATTGTCATATGGTAGATTTCTTGGAGGATTCTCATGACATGATGGATAATGAGAAACATGAAAAATTGAAGGTTCTTGATGTGTTTGAATATTATATTGATGAGAGCCAATCACTTGTCGTGGTGGAAGAGGAACTTCAGTCTCCTCTTGAAAATGGTTACACACTTTTTGAAGAAGTGCATGATTCCACCACCTTGGAACCAACCCATGAGGAAAATTTTGCATTTTTGAGGGAGGTGGGTAATACTACCTCTATGGAGCATTCACATAATGACTTTTTTTCAATTTCTGATCATTTGGGTGAGTTGGTTCTTTCTCCTACATCCTACACTTCCAAATTTTGCAGCATTCATCCTAATGTAGTATGGGTGAAAGGTTTTTTTTTATAGTGACACATGAAGATTATGGAATTTATATCTCTCCTTTTGATGATGAAATGATTAGAGAACCATATCATTTACATTTGTAGCATCATACTTTGTTACATTATTATGGTACGCATCTACATGGGTGCACCTATGATGTTCACTTGAGTCACTTGGAGACTCATGATTTTCCTTGCTCCTTGCCTAGTCTATTTGATGTTGGAGGAACTTCATACCACACTTGGGTGAAGAGATATATGATTGAATAAAACTATTATTGGCAGAAACATACACTGTTATCTCATTATGATATACATATTCATGGGTGTATTGATGAGATTTCTTTGATCCACTTGAAGTCTCATGTTTTCTTTACTCCTTATTTGGTTCATATTTTGGTGGAGGTTCTTCATCCACTTCTTGGATGAAAGAACACATGGATGATTATGATTCACATTATATATTTTTGGAGCAGCATTATGAGACATGGGATCCTTTCCTATGTCATTGGGGCAGGTCTGATATAATACTTGATGCTTGTGTGTATGGGCCACATGCTGATCTACTTACTTGGATGTACAAACACTTTCATGATGTTTTGATGAGGCACCTTCTTGATGTACATTTGTATGATGTTGTTATGTACTTTCATGATGTATATTTTGTACTCATGATGTTTGGAAGGGTGCAATACCAGCAATGGGATCCTGTAATTGCTTGGTTTCATCTCACTTGGAGTAGCATTTTGGTTGTTAGTTTGAGAAAGCAAACCAACCTTCAAATATTTAAGTTCATCTTTGCAGATAAATGTTCCAAGTTCCTATGTGGTAGACATTTTGAGAGATGGATTCAATTTTCACATGCATGGTTTTCATGGAATTCCATCATAGAAATTTCACACCATGCATGTATCAGGATCATATGGGACCCTGGGATCATTTTTGGTCTCATTGGTTTCAATTGTGGGGGCAACAAGCATCATTGGAGATTTATTCACCACTTAAGAAGATGATTGTAATCAGAGTAGTGCAGAAAAAAGAATGGTGGTTCCTATCTGAAATTTTCTTGGAATATTAAGAAACTCAAAGTTTGGTAACTCAGCATCAACTTCAAAGAATTATACAGAAGTAAAAAGGGGTGAAAGTTCAGAAAAGGTTTCCAAAATACGAAGGCAAAGATTATTTGCACAAATTTGGTTTTTATGGAATTGAGTAATCCTTTTGGTGTTAGTGGTGATGCTACAGGATATATCGATATGCATTATCCACATCTCCTTACATTTGGGAACACAAAATTACAGAACATGAGTGCCACTACTCAAGTTGCAGCTAAAGAAAATCAATGAGAAAAACCATAAGAGAGCACTTGGTGAAAGGGAAGGAGTACCAAATGAGGATGTCACTTGGGAATATGAAGATTTTGCAGCATCCAAATATGAAATTCCTTGAGAACAAGAAATATTGGGTGGGGAGGACTGTAATGTCCCCATTTTAAATAATTGCATAGTGTTGACCCCATATTTACATGGGTGTCCACATTCACTAAAAGATGAAAGCATAGAGCACAAAGCAGAGGATTAAAGGGTGTGATATTCACATCAGTTTGAGGTCCACGCTATCATTCAAGCTCCCAGGTACAATGGAAATCTAGATCTAAATCCTGGAGGGGCAAGAGGAAAAAATGTGAAATTAATCATTGGATGGACAGTGGGCATGTTGGTTTTCTTTGTACTTGCTTCTGTAGCTGTGTATTTTGTTTATGTCAATTATCAAAAGAAATATGCAAAGCCGGTATAGAAATTTCTGCTAAATACTTTCCATCCAATCATGCAAGCAAGTGAAAAAATAAATGAAATTGGATCTAGTGCTCCCAATCTACAAAATGATGCAGAACTATGATGTGAAGCCAACGGGGGAGACATTCAAATACATGATCAATTTTGTTGTGAAGATGAAGAATTTTGAAGTTGCATACAATCTGTTAAATGAAATGATAGAGCTATATTTGCAACCAAATGCCACATATAACAGTCCAAGTTATCAAAGTTGATGCAGCAGTTAGTGGAAAATGCGAGCAAAAATCACGGGAAAAGTGTAGCGGACACTTTAAGATGCTCAAAAGTATTCAAAAAACAGAGTGCAATCAGCTGGTTTGGATTTAACCTTTACAGCAATGCAGAAGCTCATCTATAAACATTCTTGTAAAAATCATGCAACTAATTCGACACCTTATGAATGATGAGGGGAATTCAAATGGTGAAACATCTATCAAGTATGATGAATGTAATGAGAAATGGAAAGACATTGATGATGAACACCAAAGAAAATATTGCACGAAGAAACTCAATAGTCGCCCAGCCAATTGCATTCCAGTGTCTTTCATGAATCGGATGATCTCAGTATCATGAAGTAGCTCATTAGGAGGAGAAAAATAGCATCGCCCAACGTTGCCGCTTAGAATTTAACGAGGTGCCAAATTGCAGAGTGGACCTGAGTCATCGTAGCCGAATGAGGGAATTTTTCAGAGTCTTGGAGCTTCTCACGGGTAGTTGATGCCAAGTCGTGGAGCAGTCCACATGTTTTTGGATAGCTAGACACAACAGCTATCAACATATTCATGGTGGCGTAAAGTCATGGAATTCACTGGCCACTAAATCTTGGATTTCATGAGTTGATTATCCTTAGCAACTGATTCCTCTGTTTGTTGGATTGACTGCATTGGCCACATAATGTTCTCAGAAGTAGCTAGCACGCCACCTAGGAACCTAAGTTCCGTTCACCAGATTTTTATAGACGATGCCATTTACAGCCAAATTGTGGATTTATAAGCCAGTGCTTGTTTCCTTTTATTCTCCACCTATCAACCGATCCTATTGGCGGTCATTGGGATCTCAATTCTGGCTTCGTTTATTTCCATAATTTTCTCTAAATCAATAGCTAAAGATAATCGACCAATGATAGAGTTATCAATGTTTTATTGATGGAGATGCTACCCAACAAACTGTGATTTATTCTCCTGGATAATGACGGGTCCCGACTCCCATCCTTCAGCTGAGCATGAGTTTAATGGGTTATAATTCATAGCATTATCCCTAGCGTGAACTTTGGAACCCATTGACAGCCGAGCCATTGATTTCGGCTCCATATTTCCTCACGGCAGCCACTCGAGACAAGATTTGCGGTCACGTGGAGTTTTTGGAACAACTCACCACCTGATCTCGACCCACATATGGTTTATTGTTGATATTTCAGACTCAGAATTGGAGTTGGTTCTAGTTACGTAGGTTTTTTTAAAAATGCCTCTAGTCAAAGTCAAGTTAGAATTAAGGGAATAAGAGATATTTTTGAGTTGAAGTTAGTAAGGGGTTGTTGAGAGATAAAAGAGGATCTAAAATTCACCTCTCACATTATTTTTTTATTTTTATTTTTATGAGAACCTTTTTAGGGTCCTATAAAGAGGATAACATCTTTTATTGTAAAAGGGAATTTTTGGCTGGGATGATTTTTCCCCAGAGTTAATAAAGAAAGAATCATGTTGAGTTTTTGGACATTTTGGGCATCTCTATCATAGTTCTATTTTTTTTCATAAGTGGTAGACTAGACTTAGCATAGAGGGCTAACCATCTAGCACGTTGGGAAAGCATTTGCAGCTACCAAGTTGTTTGTCGTCAATATTTTTTCAAAGTTCTGGTAGTAATGGAAAGTAGTCAGTTATACTTCCATTCTCCTGGCCTCTGATTATGGAACGAACCAGCCTAGTCTCCCTTATGTGAAACGCAAAGCCTTTCTAAGTCCCCTTCTGACTCCATTTACCCTTCTGGTACTAGAACTAGCCTTCCCTTGAGGACTGATCCTCCCTTCCCTTCTATCCCATCAATCCGACTCATTTTCCTTTTTGGCTACCTGTGCTTCTCTAAGGCAGCCTCTTAAGATCACCTTCCCTTAGCCGCACCTTCCTTAGTGATCCTAACTTAGGGAAACCCCCCTAAAGCTAGAGAAGAGCCAGCCTGAAGCGAGGAGAGAGGGGTGTGGTGACATTGGCCTCTCAAGAGAGAGTTGTCACTGGGCCAGTGCACCCACAGTTTTGGCTTGCAGCACTCATGTGCCAGTTTCAGGCGACAAAATTTTGGCGTCGTTGCCGAGGACAAAGTCCAGTTCCCAGATTTTGAAGACTACGCTTCATTAACATTTGTGGGAGATTACATCGCATATCCTTCCTCTCATGTGGCGACTCCATGAAGGGACAAAGCTCTTGTCCTTTTGCAGATTTGAAGACCTGATTGGGTGTAGAGGTGAGCACACTCATCAGAAGGCTTTCAAGCTCACCTTGGAGACTCACAAGTTTGGTATGAGGTATGATTAAACACGTTTTTTCAAATTAAGTACCTCATTGTTTGATTTATGGAAGAACCGTGGGATATTTGGAACGAGGCTTACAACCCACTGGATTTCTCAAAAGTCCACGGATTTCCGAATCAGTGCTATGACCCTGAGGAGGTGCATGACATTCTTCCCAAATTTTATGGAAATGATGGTGTTTCAGCCACCCATCATATTGCCTCTTTCTGCAAATCGGTGGCTGATTGTAATGTTCGTCATGAGGATGATATTATGATCATTTTTGCTATAACTTTGGAAAAGGATGCAATGACCTGGTTTTGTGGTCTATTGGATGAATCCATAGATTCAGTGGCAATTTTTTTCGAGAGATTTCTCCTCCCTGGCACAATGGGATAGTAGATGAGATTGACCAGTTTGCTAAAGAATATGATGCTCTCATCCCTAGGGTCCATCCTAAGCCTAAAGAACAGACCATTGAAGATCCAATTGGGGAAGCACTACAAAGGCCTTTGGTTGAAGATATTACTGAGGAGATCCCGGATATGACTAAAGAAGTGAAGATGCCCCAAGTTCATGATGTAAATGAGAATTAGTTGCTCCAGGTATATTTTGAAACTAATAACATTTGTGTTGCAGATCTGTCTCATGAAAGTCTCTTGAATGACAAAAGTCAGATTGGAGAAGGGCTGTCCATTGCCTATTTCAACCCTCTTCAATGTTATATTGATGAAGCATGCATTCCAAAGTGTTGTATGGTTAAAAATTTGAATGATCTCTTATGTTTACAACAGAATCTTTTCTGTGACAGCCATACTTTGATGGTGTTTTCGGCTCAGATCTACAACATTTTTTATGAGACCTTGTTTTGGTTAATGACCAAACATAAGGGAAGATGTTCTATTATTGACAAGACGTTGGAATGGATCCATTGGTTATATGCATATACTTAACAGTCTCTAGTTTTATGTTAAGTTAGTGTAGGTAGAAAAAATAAACTCTTGCATGAGCATCTCCAGTTGTTAGTTTTTGTGCATTTGTTTCTATTTTGTAATAAGCAGTTTCTTGGATGTGGATCAAGCCATCCACACTGCATTCCATACTTTCTTTGGAAATTTTTGGCCTGCTGATACTTAGAGAATGTTGAGGTTCTCGTGCGCTCTCTCCAAAAGCACATGTCCCCCATGGAGCTAGATGTTGACCCCATATTTACATGGGTGTCCGCAAACACTATGCCGAAAGCATAGAGCACAGAGTAGAGGATTAAAGGGTGTGATCTTCACATCAGTTTGAGGTCCACGCTATCATTTGAGCTCCCAGGTACAATGGAAATCCAAATCTAAAGCCTGGAGGGGCAAGAGGAAAAAATGTGAAATTAATCATTGGATGGACAGTGGGCGTGTTGGTTTGCTTTGTACTTGCTTCTGTAGCTGTGTATTTTGTTTATGTCGATTATCAAAAGAAATATGCAAAGCTGGTATAGAAATTTCTGCTAAATACTTTCCATCCAATCATGCAAGCAAGTGAAAAAAGAAATGAAATTGGATCTAGCGCTCCCAATCTACAAAATGATGCGGAACTATGATGTGAAGCCAATGGGGGAGACATTCAAATACATGATCTATTCTGTTGTGAAGATGAATAATTTTGAAGCTACATGCAATCTGTTAAATGAAATGATAGAGCTGGATTTGCAACCAAATGCCACATATAACAGTCCAAGTCATCAGAGGTGATGCAGCAGCTAGTGGCCAATGCGAGCACGCATAATGGGAAAAGTGTAGGGGACACTTTAAGATGCTCAAAAGTCTTCAAAAAACAGAGTGTAATCAGCTGGTTCGGATTTAACCTTTACAGACATGGAGAAGCTCATCTATAAACATTCTTATAAAAATCATGCAGCTAATTCAACACCTTATGAATGATGAGGGGAATTCAAATGGTGAAACATCTATCAAGTATGATGAATGTAATGAGAAATGGAAAAACATTGATGATGAACAACATAGAAAATATTGCACGAAGAAACTCAATCGTCGCCCAACCAATTGCATTCTAGTGTCTTTCATGAATCGAGTGATCTCAGTATCACGAAGTAGCTGATTAGGAGGAGAAAAAGAACATCACCCAACACTGGCGCTTGGAATTTAACGAGATGCCGAATTGCAGAGTGGACCCGAGTCATCGTAGCTGAACGAGGGAATTTTTCAGAGTCTTGGAGTTTCTCACGGGTAGTTGATGTCGAGTCGTGGAGCAATCCATGTGTTTTTGGATAGCT
The DNA here is from genome assembly GCA_001517045.1 of Pseudotsuga menziesii. Lineage (NCBI taxonomy): Eukaryota > Viridiplantae > Streptophyta > Pinopsida > Pinales > Pinaceae > Pseudotsuga > Pseudotsuga menziesii. The sequence continues at coordinate 71,843 of LPNX010419844.1, read as the reverse complement.
AGACACAACAGCTATCAAAATCTTCACGGTGGCGTAGAGTCATGGAATTCACTAGCCACCAAATCCCGGATTTCATGAGTAGATTATCCTTAGCATTTGATTCCTCTGTTTGTTGGATTCTCTGTGTTGGCCACATAACGTTCTCAGGAGTAGCTAGCACGCCACCTGGGAACCCGAGTTCCATTCACCAGATTTCTGCAGAAGATGCCATTGACAGCCAAATCATGGATTTATAAGCCATTGCTTGTTTCCTTTTATTCTCCACCTATCAACCGATCTTATCGGCGGTCATTGGTCTCTCGATTCTAGATTCTTTTATTTCCATAATTTTCTCTAAATCAATAGCTGAAGATAATAGATCAGTGATAGAGTTATCAACGTTTTATTGATGGAGATGCTACCCAACACGCCGTGATTTATTCTCCTGGAAAATGATGGGTCCCGACTCCCATTCTTCAGCTTAGCGTGAGTTTAATGGGTCATAACTCTTAGCTCTAGCGTGAGCTTTGGAACCCATTGACAGCCGAGCCATTGATTTCGGCTCCATATTTTCTCACAGCATCCACTTGGGACAAGCTTTGCGGTCACGTGGAGTTTTTGGAACAACTCACCACCTGGTCTCGACCCACGTATGGTTTATTGTTGATATTTCAGACTCAGAATTGGAGTTGGTTCTGGTTACGTAAATTTTTTAAAAATGCCTCTAGTTAAAGTCAAGTTAGACTTAGGGGAATAAAAGATCTTTTTGAATTGAAGTTAGCAAGGGGTAGTTGAGAGATAAAAGAGGATCTAAAATTCACCTCTCACATTATTTTATTTTATTATTTTTATGAGAACTTTTTTGGGTCCTATAAAAGGGATAACATCTTTTATTGTAAAAGGGAATTTTTGGCTGGGAGTATTTTTCCCTAGAGTTATTAAAGAAAGAATCATGTTAAGTTTTTGGACATTTTGGGCATCTCTGTCGTAGTTCTGTGTTTTTTCATAAGTGGTAGACTAGAATTAGCATAGAGGGATAACAATATAGCATGTTGGGAAAGCATTTGCAGCTGCCAAGTTGCTTGTCACCGTTATGTTTTCAAAGGTCTAGTAGTAATGGAAATTAGGCAGTTATACTTCCATTCTCCTGGCCTCTAATTATGGAACGGGCCATCCTAGTCTCCCTTCTGTGAAACACAAAGCCTTTCTGAGTCCCCTTCTGACTCCCTTTACTCTTCTGGTACTGGAATTGGCCTTCCCTTGAGGACTGATCCTCCCTTCCCTTCTGTCCCATCAATCTGACTCATTTTCCTTTTTTTCTACCTATCTTTCTCTAAGGCAGCCTCTTCAGATCACCTTGCCCTCAGCCGCACCTGCCTTAGCGATCCTAACTTAGGGAAACCCCCATAGAGCTGGAGAAGAGCCAGCCTGAAGCAAGGAGAGAGGGGTGTGGTGACATTGGCCTCTCGAGAGAGAGTTGTGACAGAGCCGGCGTGCCCACATTTTGGGCTTTCAGCACTCACGTGCCAGTTTCGGGCGACAACACATAGCAAGACAATTCCATCAATACTACTAGTTTCCTAGGTTGGATGGATACATTTGGAATTTTAATAAGGGAGCTAATAAATGATGTTCAGAAATTAGAATGGAATAAATATTTAATAATGGAGAAAATTAAATAAATAAAATATAAAATTGAAGTGGCAATGGAGCATGGAGACATATGGAGACTATGTGGCCCACACAAGCTAGAATTTCTGTGCCACATGGCATCCTCCTCTTACAATTTCGAATCCATGGGAAGCCTAATGTTCTTGGATGAGTTAGAAGGATAATACACTTGGGCTCATAGGTCTAATTTGGAAGGAAATGTAACTTACATGGGAGAGGAAGAGTCAAATGAGACCTTCTTGGACACTTGGGCTAGATTCCCTAACATATATGAAATCTATGACACCAATGATGAAGATGCTATGGCATTTATGACATATTGCAGACCTGAAGGCTGAAATATGACCATTATGACATTTCAAACCTAAATATAACATCCAAGGAGGTGCTCATGTGAGTTTGGGAAGCTCAATGGGTCCCTACTCAAATTGGAAGGAGATGGAAGGCTAGGGAAGGGAGGACACATGACAAATCTTGAGCACACACCCTAATTCGAATTGGCTTGAGTTTGTGGATGGATTGGTAACATTAGAAGGCTAAGTATGTTTATAAAATATAGAGAACAACCAAGAGAAGGGTTTTTGATCATTTGAGAAATTTGCATTTGTGAAGAGAGAGAGCTAGTGGATGACTAGTTTCATGCCTTAGCCAATTTTGAGGGTGAAAGATTCCCATCCAAGTTGGTGTTTGGAGAGGCCATTCAGGTATTTCATGGATATTTAATGGAGTTTGTATTTTCAGGTGTAATATACATGTAATCTCATGTTTTCTTCTAGTGCAACACATTCTCTCAACCATTTCCAGTTTTTATTGCATATTCTTGCTCATGGAGGGATTGCGCTTTGGGTGAGCTATTGTACTCTTTGGGAGAGATTATCATGGTCCATTTCTGATTGTAATAATTTTAATATACTATTTTATTCATCTTCATAAAGTATCAGGTCGAAATACCAAATTATTGTATGTAAAAGTGAATATTAATGAGCAAACAATGACCATTTCCCCACTATATTGATGTATGACATAGTAATGCTGATGATTTCCAATGAAATAATGTTTCTCTAATATATTTATGATGAATGAAATTCCATTTATTAGTATTACAAGTTTCATATCCATCACTTAAGCATTTGAAATCATCTTACTCAGTTTATTTGCATTTGGAGAAGATTTGGTGCCATTTCCCCAAGGGTCGAACTAGTGATTTTGTAGCTGTTTGGGAGAGGGTTATAACAGAATTTATAAACTGAATAATTATGCAGATGAGAACTTAATAATTTCCCTTAAACATCTTCTGACTCTTTTCATAAATTCGAGTGGGGTTGGGAGCATTTGGAAAGCCAATTTCAGCATTTACCCTAGGGGAATTGGAACCCCAATTTGCTAGTGAAAACTCCTACTTTGGCCAGAATATTAAAAAAGTTTGAATAAGTCCTTGGAGGGTAATAAATAATACCTGAAAATAATATTCAAGTATTAATATCTGTCATATACCTCCTCAGAATATTTGGGAGCATTTGGGTCAATTTGGAGACCTAGACATCAAAACTAGTAAAATGTCGAAATAGGGAAAAAAGTGAAAATTTGGTCATTTTAATAAAATTTATTACAAATGGACATTACACTCTACTAGTCCATGAAGTTGAAAATTGGACACATGATTATAGACACATATATGATGATATCAAATTTAAAGGAGGATTTGGTGACGTTAAAGAAAATGTGGGTTGAGATTCATCTATTGCACTCCAAATTTGATATTATGGCGCACAAGTAGGGGGTGGAGTTTCAAATTCATAGCTCGACACCAGGCTCCTATCCAAAAAATCCTCATATTATAGTGTATTCAAATTATGATTATTCCAAGGCTACCAAGGTTCCCCCTCCTTGACTTTGTTGTCATGATATGGTCTTAGTTGTTTTGGTTTCAAGGGACTAGCTCTGTTTATGCAGGATTTATGGCTTTAATTTCCAGCATTGTCATAGATTTTTCTAGTGTTGTCTACAACTATTACAATTTATAGTAGAATAAATTAGTTTACATATATAGTCCTCATAGTAACAACTATATAACTGTTATGGTTATTGAACATTTCCATTCCCTAGACTTTGCGTTGGGAGTATGGTTAACTATTTTGTATTAGTGACTCATTAAGGGATTGTTTTCCAATTTGGGGAGGGCCCTCTTGAGCTCGCAAATGTACTATTTTTTAAATTACAGTTAATGAAATACATTTCTCTCTTACTTACAAATAAAATACATTTATAAAACATGTATCGTATTTCTTATGCTTGATTTACCCAACTTCTATTCACTCTTGCATCGTATCCCTAAATCTCAACCTAAGAAATAGTAAAATTCAGGACACCTCCAATGATCACCATGTATTCCTTATTATACTGGATATTAAAAAGGAAATTCTAGAAAGTATATTTTTCCTTATAAGGACCATAAGAATTAATGGCAGAGAGTCCAACCAAAATTCGTCAAGATGAATTGGTTCTAATTCCTTAATCATTGACAATTGAATAAAGGAGAGTAGATATTTCATCTAGCACCTCATAACACCTCTAGAATTTCCTACTACATATAATGACCTAAAATATTGATCAATCCTTCAATAGTGATCCCAACTCTCTAACATTTTTGTGTCCTTATCCCATCATTTGTCGAAGCCTTAGAACATTCGACATGTTGATTACATTCAATCTTACTAGTGAAAGTCCTTTTCATGGACTCTAAGGACCCCTCAAGAATTTTTTTTCCCTTGATTGATTTATTTTAGAGATTTTTTATCCCGAACATTTTCGAAATAGACATTCTACCTATTGAGCCTAGTCCCTTTTCAAGGATAGGATCTTGTCCTAAGCTCCCTCAATAATTTTTTTCTCTAATTTTGGAAGCTTATTTTCAATGAATTAAGTTATATCTACTAAATAACAGTGTATCCAACTCATCTTTATTTTCTTGGGCTATAAAGGTGTAATATCTCGATTTTGACCCCATTGCATTAAAATTGTACATGATGTAAATATCAATATTAAATCATGGTGAGGAGCTCAAGGCCAAGGACCCACCATTGGTTTAGTGTTTTACGTATCGGAAATTAAAATCAATACCTATGGTTTTCGTGCTAGCCAGGCACAATATAAATTGAGACATCATGTAAAAATGCAATTTAATAAAATACCCACAACTAACTATGCAATGCAATAAGAGATGAGGGCATGATTTAACAAGGAATAGGGAGGGAAATTATTAAAACCCTTGAGCCAATAGTGTTAAGCCAAATGTCAATGAGAGAACCCATAAAACTCTCAACTACCCATTTTGTTTTATGCACCCAATCATTTAATTCTTCAGAAGTAGGTTGAGGCAATTAATGCATTGGGAATGGAGAGGTATGGAAGTCAATTTGTATTGGGAAAAGGCATCAATATGGGAAATCATAATTTTTCTTATGGGGCAAGAAAACACCTAGAAACATGTGCCCATTCCATTCCTCACCCATCTGTTTCACTTACTCATCCAACTGAATCTAGCTCGAGCGTTTTCCTACAATTCCTTCATTTTCCATGGCTGGGAAATCCGGTTTTGGTTTTGCATTGTGGATGGAAAGAGAGATTCATGATTTGGGGGTTTATGGAGGTTGTTTTTGCTCCTGTAAGGCCATAAACTTTTTTTGAAATCGAATTGCTCTCCCAGGGTTGATTTCCCCATCTACCATTTTTGTTTCGGGTTCCCAATACGCTTTTCTTCATACCCAACACTTGTGTTTGTTGTTATGTGCATCCATGTTTTGGTATGAATTGTAATAGGAGTGGAAGAGGACCAGAATTGGCTTGATAAACCTAGTGAAGAGAGGAGCCTCATAAAATATCAAAGGGGTTGGCTACTCTTCTATGCACACCTTGGAGAACACTGGAAGGGAAGGTATGGATTAAGGGACTGTGTAGCAGTGAAGGGGATACTTCCTTATGTTGGGTGTGTAGGTATTGTGGAGACCAAGCTAGATATATTTGATAGAGGTGTCCATAGCTCTGTGGTTGAGCTCACTAGCTTAGCAATTCTTCCTTTCCACTTCCTTAGCAGCTTGATAAACCCAACTATGGATTGGCTTGGCTGAACCTTAGTGTTTATTTGGCTATGTGTGAGCCTGTTGTTCCTTATTCCTTGTAGAAATCATGCCCAGCTGGGGGGTGGCAGTTGTACTCAGAGATTGATGAGCACAACTAGCCTATGGTTGGGTGGAACGTTGCAGTGACATAACTAGTTGCTCGAGGAAGCTCATTTTCAAGATAACTACTCTTTTTATTTATTCTACAATGTACTTGTTCTTAGAATTATTATGAATTTATCAAATGAGATTTACTTCTGTTGTATTTTACTACATTATGCATTTGCATATATTTTTATTTTCAATGCATTTTGCTTATGTTCATGGGGCTAGATGCCCGGTTAGATCGTAGCGTTCGTCGCGTCCTCTCTTGACAAGAGGGAAGGGGACATGACAATGTGGTATCAGATCCACAGGTTATGAAATTGGGCCTAAATGGGCCAAGTTGAGTAGTTACAGAGGTAAGATCACCCATGTTGAGCACTGGTCGACAGAAAAAGAAGGAATTTTTTTCCAAGTGTTTGAGAATTTTCTGTCTATATCTATGTCGGCTGAGTTGGCTGAGTTGTGCCAACGAGATTACAGTGATACGTGTTGGCTGAGTTTCACCGATGAATTCCCGGCGATACGTGTTGGCGTGAAAGGCTGAGCTTCGCTGATGTCAGAAAAATTTTCAAAATTTTTTCTAAGTGTTTTTGAATTTTTTATGTCGGCAAGATTTGCTGAGTTCATCAATGCATGCCAGCAAGATTTGCCGAGATTTTCGTGAGACATGTCAGCAAAATTTGGTGAGTTTGTCGATACGTCAGAATAAACTGGAGAGTTTGCCAATACGTCGAAAGAAATTTCTGAGTTTGCTGATACGTCGAAAGAAACTGTCGAGTTTGCCGATACGTTGGAAAAAACTGTCAAGTTTGTCGATACGTCGGAAGAAACTGGCGAGTTTTTTGATACGTTGAAAGAAACTGTCGATACATCAGAAGAAACTGTGGAGTTTGCTGATACATCGGAAGAAAAAGGTGAGATGCGCTGATATGTCGGAAGAAACCGACGAGTTTGTCAATAACGATAAATCCATCGAAACAAAGAATTTCAACAGTTTTTAGTGAGATTTGGAGGTGCTAAAGAATTGAAAAATGGTCATGAACTTATGCGCCAGATTGCGTGAAATCGAAAGATTTACAAAAAATTCTATGCTTTGACCCTCGTTCTCCCCCTTGACCCTCGTCGTCCCCCTGAGACAGTCATTGATTGTGAGAAAAGTCTATTCTTTGACAAGTTGTCAATATAGGATTTTCCCAAATGCATAAAAGTAATTTATAAATTTTTTAGAATATCATGCAGCTAACAATTGTGTTTATGAACACATTTTGCAGAATCATAGTCACAACCAAGCCAACGTTCCACATAGTGCAGTTTGGAAAATTTGGTCTTGGTTGGGCCAAGAACATCAACATCATGAATGATGCACATGATCCCTATGAGCCTGAGACAGAAGCCATGGGAGAAAACATACAGTTTGAGAATGCTGAAACAAAATCCAATGGAAGAAGAAATCAAGAGACTCCCCCAGATATTGCAACCACTATGAGGAACCTAAGGGTGGAGTTGAACAGTTGCAGAGAAGATAATGAAAGGATGATTAAATCTCAGGAAGAAAAAAATCATTTGAATGCAACCATGCTATAGAGTTTGACAAACATCCGAAGGAAGATAAACTATGGGCATCAAAAATCAAATCCAGAAGGGAGTAAGAGTAGTTCAAGGAGAAATTCCCGCAAGAGATCCAATAGCTCAAGAAGAGTTTCTAGAGATAGAGCATATACTCCAGAAATATCTTCTAGTGGATCATCTGACTTTGAAGAATACAGTGGGGGTTCAATCTCTTCATCTCACGGGAGTAAGAGGAAGAGGCATTACAAGAACAATTCATATGGGGAATTTAAGAAGGCAAAGCCTCCTACATTTGACGATGAGGTAAAGTCCGGTCAAAAAGTTGACTCTTGGATTCTTGGGATGAGAAAGTATTTCCAAGTCCAAAACTACTCTAGAAATATGAAGGCATGGGTAGCCATATTCAACTTAAATGAAAGAGCATCTATATGGTGGGAGAACCTCAGGAAAGTGAAGAAGATAAATGAAATAAATATTGTGTGGAAGCAGTTCAAGAAATATTTCAAGCAGAAGTACCTCTCTGATAGGTACTATGATGATAAAATTAAAGAGTTCCATGAGTTAAAATTGGGACAAATGACCATGGAAGAATATGCAAACAAAATCTTGGAAATGTTGAGGTATTTCAGGTATATTCGAGATGATAAGGTGGAAATTCAACGTTTTCTAAGTGGGCTACCTCAGGCATATAAATATAGTAGTGAGTTTGATGAACCTAGAACTCCAGAAGAGGCAATAGGGAAGGCCAAGTATTGCTATGATCAAAACAAAAGAAAACTTGATTTCCATAAGGCATGAAAGGACAAGAAGAATGAAAAGTTTGACCAAAGGAAGAAAGGTTTGAAACCCTCTCACCTCCTAAATCAGCAACGGAAGCCATCACAAACTGTGATTAAGCCATCTAGAATGACGGGAGACAAGCCAAGAGATCCAAAGGAGCCAAGAGAACCACTTAAATGTTGGGGATGCAGAGGAGACCATATGCTTAGGAACTGTCTGCATCGGAATGGGAATGTTATAAGTCAATTTCAAAACATCCAAGGAGATGAAACTATGGGTCAAGTGGCGAGGACCATATCTAGAATCTATGCAGCACTAGAGGACCGCCAGGAAGATCATCAATCAACTATGGTTGAACTTGAAGGTAAGATTGCTAAGAAATCTATTTCTATTTTGATTGACCCCATATCTACTCACAGTTATGTCACTCCTAAAATTGTTGAGATTTGTGCTTATAAGAAATTAAAGCATAGAGAATCATGGTTAGTTCAACTAGCCACTAGAACCAAGAGAAAAATGAGTGAAATTGTAGAGAAATTTCCATTACATATGGATGGGCTATTCTCTTATACAAACCTAAATATTCTGTCGCTTGTTCCTATGATGTTCTCATTGGAATAGACTAGTTAGAAGCACACAAGGTTAAACTTGACTGCTACAACAAGACATTTGAATGCATCGATGAAGAAGGAAACCTAAGGGTTGTAAGAGGCATTCCAAAGGTGATTTCTGTTAGGCAGGTTTCAACAATGTAGTTGAAGAAGTTTTGCAGGAAAGGTTGTCAGTTGTATGCAACCCATATCTTGGAGGCAACGAAAAATGAAACTTCTAAGTTGGAGGACTATCATGTATTGCAAGAATTCAAGGATGTTTTTCTTGATGAGATTCCAGGACTCCTTCCAAAGAGAGACATTGATTTTACAATGGACCTTGTGTTGGGAGCCGCACCAGTGCCCAAGACACCCTATAGGACGAGCACACCAGAATTTCTAGAGCTGAAAATGCAGTTACAAAAGTTGTTGGAAAATAATTATATCAGGTCGAGTGTGTCCCCGTGGGGAGCACCAGTTCTATTTGTGAAAAAGAAATATGGGACACTCAGGTTATGTATTGACTGTAGGAATTTGAACAAAGTTATTGTGAAGAATAAATACCCATTACCTCGAATTGATGACCTTTTTTATCAAATGAGAGGAGAAAAGGTATTTTCAAAAATAGACTTGAGGTCTGGTTAACATCAGGTAAGAATCAAAGAGGAATATATTCATAACATATCCTTTAGACCAAGGTATGGGCACTATGAGTTTGTGGTGGTACCATTTGGTCTCACAAATGCACCAGCTACATTCATGTGTCTCATGAATAGCGTTTTTAGCAAGTATCTGGACAAGTTTGTTGTTGTCTTCCTAGATGACATTCTTATTTATTCTAAGAATGAAGAACATTTGAGAATGACATTGCAATTGCTAAGGGAGAATAAGTTGTATGCAAAGTTGAGCAAATGTGACTTTTATAAAGATAAAATTCATTATTTGGATCACATTATCTCAGACGAAGGAATATCCATGGACCCTGAGAAGGTTGAAGCCATTATGAATTGGCCAAATCCAAGAAATATGACAGATGCGAGATCCTTTATGGGACTTATCGGGTACTACAGGAGGTTCATTGAATGATTCTCCAAGGTCGCACATCCAATCACTTCTTTGCAAAAGAAGGGGATAAAGTTTGAATGGACACCGAGATGTGAGCAAAGCTTTCAATGGTTGAAGAATCTTCTTACGAGTGCACCAATTTCAAAAATTGTAGACCCAGAAAAAGACTTTGTGGTGTGTACCGATGCATGCAATCAAGGACTTGGAGGAGTTCTCATGCAAGTCAACCACGTGGTATGCTATGAGTCAAGAAAGTTGAAGGAGCATGAGAAGAACTATGCTACTCATGATTTAGAACTTGTAGCCATAGTACATGCTCTAAAGATGTGGAGGAATTACTTAATGGGAAGGAAATTTGAACTAAGGACGAACCATTGTGGTCTGAAATACTTGTTTGAACAACCAACTTTAAATGCTAGGAAAGCTAGATGGTTGGAATTTTTGTGTGAATTTGATTTTGAAATCAAACGCATAAAAGGAAAAGAAAACAAGGTGGCTGATGCACTCAGCAGGAAGGTACATGAAATGCATGTGAAATCTCTTAGTACTTTCCAACCAGATTTGAGGTAGCATATTATTAACCATATTGCCGAGGATGAAGTGTACGTGCAGATAAAGGACAAGTTGCAGCAACAAAACCTTGAAAGGAAGTACGAAGGATATCAATTGGAAGGAGACGAACTTCTTACTTATAAGAATAGAATTTATATTCCAAATGTGGAAGACTTGAGGAGGATTGTTATGGATGAAATCCATCAAGCTCCATATTCTGGTCACCCAGGATATCAAAAAACAATCGCTATAGCCAGAAAGCAATATTTTTGGCTGGGAATGAAAAAGGACATTGTTGGGTATATTTCTAAGTTCATGAAATGTCAGTAGGTGAAGGTTGAACATCAACACCCAGCAAGTTTGTTGCAACCTTTGCAAATCCCATAATGGAAATGGGAAGTCATTTCCTTGGATTTTATTTCAGGGTTTCCAATGACTATGAGACAACATGATTCCATCATGGTTTTGGTGGACAAGTTAACAAAGGCATCACATTTTATACTGGTCAAGTCCACATATAAAGCCGATTCCATTGCAAATATTTCCATGAAGGAAATTTTCAGATTGTATGGATTGCCTAAGGCAATAATTTTTGATAGGGATACCAAGTTTACTTCAAATTTTTGGAAAGGTCTTTTTACATATTTGGGTACAAAGATGAACTTTAGCACTGCCTACCATCCTCAAACTGATGGACAAACAGAGAGAGTAAAGTAGGTGCTTTAAGACATGCTTCACATGTATGTAATGGATAAACCATCCAAGTGGGAGGATTATTTACACTTGGTAGAGTTTGCATATAATAACGGGAAGCAAGCATCATTAGAAATGAGTCCATATGAGTCCATATGAGGCTTTATATGGAAGAAGGTGTAGGACACCTATGACTTGGGATAATCCAGTGAATAGAATTGTGCTTGGTCCAGAATTGCTTAAGGAAATGGAACAAGAGGTTGCAAAGATCAAGCAGAACTTGAAAGCAAACCAAGATAGACAGAAGAGCTATGCAGATAAGCATGGAGTGCATAAGGAGTTTAGTGTTGGGGATCATGTTTATCTTAGAGTGAGGCCAAGGAAGATTTCCTTGGAGCTTGGGAGTTGTGCCAAGCTATCACCTAGATATTGTGGCCATTTGAAGTTCTTGAAAGAATAGGTCTAGTCGCATATAGACTTGCATTGCCTGCTAGCACTAGAGCTCATAATTTTTTTCATGTCTCTTTTCTTAAGAAATATGTACATGATCCTAACCATGTTATTAATTGGGATGTGATCCAGGTGGAACCCGAGGGAGAGTTACAAACCGAGCCATTGCACATCCTATACAAGAAGGTAACAGTGCTCTGGAACCAAGCCATTGGACAGGTAAAGGTGCAATGGAAGCACTGCGACCCCGATGCGGCTACATGGGAGCTGGAGGATGCCATGAGAGTGGCGCATCCATTTTTGTTCAATTTTGAAGATCATTGAGGACATTGCCAATGTAAGGGGGAGGGGAATGTAATATCCCGATTTTGACCCCATTGCATTAAAATTGTATATGATGTAAATATCACTATTAAATCATGGTGAGGAGCTCAAGGCCAAGGTCCCACCATCTATTTAGTGTTTTATGTATCGAAAATTAAAATTGACATATATGGTGTTCATGCTAGCCAGGAACAATATAAATTGAGACATCATGTAAAAATGCAATTTAATAAAATACCCACAACTAGATATGCAATGAAGCAAGAGATGGGGGCATGATTTCACAAGAAATAGGGAAGGAAATTATTCAAACCTTTGAGCCAATAGTGTTAAGCCAAATGTCAATGAGAGAACCCATAAAACTCTCAACTACCCATTTTTTCTTATGCACCCAATCATTTAATTCTTCCAAAAGTTGGTTGAGGCAGTTAATGCATTGGGAGTGGAGAGGTGTGGCAATGAATTTCGTATTGGGGCAAGCCATCAATTGGGAAATTGTATTTTTTCTTATGGGGTAAGAAAACACCCAGAAATGTGTGCCCATTCCATTCCTCACCCATGTGTTTCACTTCCTCATGCAGCTGGAGCTAGCTGGGGCGTTTTCCCTCACGTTTTCCTGCAATTCCTTCATTTTTCATGGCTGGGAAATCCGGTTTTGGTTTTGCATTGTGGATGGGAAGAGAAATTCATGATTTGGGGGTTTATGGAGGTCGTTTTTGCTCATGTAAGGCCATAAACGTTTTTTGAAATTGAATTCTCTCCCAGGTTTGATTTCCCCATCTACCATTTTCATTTTTTGTTCTTAGAACGTTTTTCTTCATACCCAGCGCTTGTGTTTGTTGTTATGCGCATCCATGTTTTGGTCTAAACTGTAATAGGAGTGGAAGAGGCCCAAAATTGACTTGATAAACCTAGCGAAGAGAGGAACCTCATAGAAGATCAAAGGGGTTGGCTACTCTTCTATGCACACCTTGGAGAACACTGGAAGGGAAGGTATGGCCTAAGGGGCTGTGTAGTAGTGAAGGGGATACTTCCTTGTGTTGGGTGTGTAAGTATTGTGGAGACCAAGCTAGATAGATCTAGTATAGGTGTCCATATCTCTGTGGTTGAGCTCACTAGTTTAGCAATTCTTCCTTTCCACTTCCTTAGTGGCCTGATAAACCCAACTATGGATTGGCTTGGTTGAACCTTGGTGTGTATTTGGCTATGTGTGAGCATGTTGTTCCCTTATTCCTTGTAGAAATCATGGCCATCTTGGCGGTAGCAATTGTGCTAAGAGATTGATGAGCACAACTGGCCTATGGTTGGGTGGAACGTTGCATCGACATAGCTAGTTGCTCGGGGCAACTCATTTTCAAGATAAGTACTCTTTGTATTAATTCTGCAATGTACTTGTTTTTAGAATTATTATGAATGTATTGAATGAGATTTACTTCCGCTGTATTTTATTGCATTATGCATCTGCATATGTTTTTATTTTCAATGCATTTTGCTTATGTTCATGGGGCTAGATGCCTGGTTAGATCATAGTGTTTGTCGCATCCTCTCTCGACGAGAGGGGAGGGGACGTGACAAAAGGGTCTACTAGTTGGGGATTTGAGATTATATTTTCATTATCCTCTATCGATCATGAATTGACTAAATATGGCTATGTGAAAATATTAAAATTTGGTGTTTTATCCCATCTTGGAAGCCTCACCCTCTTATTCAAATTGCATTGGCATATCCAATTGTACCCCAAATTTTATTGTAAGTAAAATGATAATGTTGTTTGGTTCCACTTTGGAAGGAACTCTACACTTACCAAAATTTAACACTGCCCCATTCTGTTGTGTTTGTTCCTCAACATCCTCATTCAATAATCTCTTCACCCGAGTATACCTCCTTACATGAATTTGTAATCTTGCTCATTAAGGATGTAAGGTTATGACAAGATCATAAAGAGATAGGTTTGATGATTCTTAATTTGTTTTGAGGCCTTGCTTGGAAGAAGACTTGATTTTTATATAGTAGCACAATTGTCTTTTCATGTATTGGTGTGATGCAACATGGCTAGATTTTGCAAAGAGTGAGAAAGCCAACCATGTTAGCATGGAGAGAGCTCTCTCTTTCAGGATAGGTTTACTAAATTATGTAAATTTGCATAAAATAAAGTGATTTTTCGATTTAATTTGTTCTTTGAAAATTATGTATAAAGATTAAAGTGAAATGAAATATTTTGTATTATTACTACTATAAATTAATATGGGATAGCCCATAAACCTAAAGTTCATAAAATTATATAAAGAAACCTATATAAAATAAAATTTATAAACTTACAACTAAATTCATAATACATAAATTTCTACATTTTCCACAATAATGGTTCTTAAAAAACTATTTTAAACCATAACACAAACCCTGTACATTAAAATAAGAAATGAGAAAAACAAGCATAAATTAAAATGAAAAAAACAAGCCTAATAAATTGAGAAAAACTGGTTCCAATAATTTTATATAAATTTCTATTTTCATAAATTGACAATATATGAGAAATAAATGGGACCTTACAAAACACATGAGATTCCAACAATCTTATCAAAGTCATTATCTAACAAAGTTGTCAGTCATCCATAAATAATAATTGACATCATTATCATCTAACATAATTGAAGTCAGCCATCATGCACTTTACTATGTGCAATCACACAATTCCACGACTTTCACTTTGACTATGAATATATTTAATGCAAGTTTATTTTAAGCCGCATAAGATTGGATTCGAATTGAAGTTAAAAGGGCCGGGCTTTGCTGTTGACACGTCGTCTGCGGAAAAAATGATAAATACCAGTTTATAAAAAGGTTTGTATTGAACAACAAAAGGACATGACCTTCGTATTTTATAATTTGAAAGAGTACTAGGGACAAAAACGATAAATACCACTTTATGAAAACGTTTGTATTTAACAACAAAACGATATGCTCTTGCTATTTTATTTTTTGAAAGATTAGGAGCAAAAAGATAAATACCAGTTTATAAAAATGTTTGTATCGAACAACAAAACGACATGCTCTTTATCTTTTATTTTTTTATTATTACAAATAACTCGCTGTAAATATGGCTCGCATAGATTTATCTTAAAAAAATCTATGAAGCTTTCAAAAGATTAAATGATTTTTTTAAAGTAGAAATGTTGAAGAAATGTAAACTAAATATTTATAGTTTCAATTTGTAGTCTTATATATATGGTTTTAAAAAACGCTGAAATACTGTTTTTTATAACATTTTATTATTTTTTATAAAGCACATTTGCCATCTTTAAGATGATCACAAAAAAAAACTTACGCATCTCTTACAACTAAACTGTAAAATACATCTATTGAAAATAAAAAAATCTAAAAAAAACTAAAAAAACAATCCCAAGAAAAAGTAAGACACGCATTAAATAATATTTCAACAATTCACATATGAGCTGCACTGTAATGCAGAACCCTAATTTCCAGTCCACTTTTAGACTGAACTGAAAGAAAACTCTTATAGTTTAATATAGCATATAACTAATGAAAATGGAGATCACCGTCGTTCTTATGAAGGAGATCACCAGCTTGTGCGCATTGCCCATTCACGTAGAACTTTTGGCAATTAGGTTTACGTTAATCCGCTATTCTTTCTGCTAAGTTTTATTGGAAGTCCTTGCTTGGGAACAGGGAAAGGGCAGTATTGAATTCCATTCTCCGACCCCAAAATATCCCACCTGTACAAGAAAAAACACATGCCGTAAATAATTCTGCCGGCTCTGACACTGCGGCAAGAGTTACAGACTAAAGAGATAATGCACTGTTAATGTTCTGCCCGAGTTGACTTTTGTTTGTGCTGTTCTAGGTTTAATGGATTCTTGTCCAATGTTTTCCGGTTGGCTAACAATAACCAGCTTGCTGCGGTAGTAAAAGGCATGTCACCTGTTGGATCTTAAGTTGTCCAATATTTTTTAGTTGATAACTGTGCTGGTTGGATCACAACTTGTTTGAAATCCAATCCAAGTTTTAATGGATGACATGTTTTCTATGGCCACCTTAAATAGCCTGTAGCAAGTTGGTTATTGTTGGCCATGAATAAAAATTCCAAGTTTTTATAGGATGATAATCAATATGCTTTTAGTTGAAGGGAATTTACATCCGACTGTCTATATGCACCAGGCTGACACATTAAATGTTCCACAATGAGTTGTTTCACAATAAGTTGAAATGGGTATTCAATGAGCCCGTAGGTGTTTATAGACAGTTAGATGTAAGGTCTCTTATAGCATAGGACCGTCTATATTCCCTAGGCTAAGGCATTAAATTCCCCTCAATAAGTTGAATAAGATACTTTCTTGAATAGAAATTCCAAGTTTTATATGACTGTAATCAATATACATCTAGTTGCAGGGTATATAATGAGATGGTAGGTGCTCATAAATAGTTAAATGTGAGGTCTATCATCACATTGGGACGGTCTATATGCAACTTGCTTCATCACAATGTACGGTCTATATGAACCTTGCTGAGGCATTAAATGCCCCACAATAAATGTAAAGATGACATAACAGACAATACGAAAACACATACTAAAATACCCACTCGAACGAACTAGGGTTAGGTTGGGAATTAGGACAAACTAATACAATTAGAACACCCATGGATCCGGAATTTTGCAAGTACCTGTATTTTGTTGTAAGGTGGTGAATGAGGATAAGTATCTCCAGCTTTGCTAGCTCGCTGCCTGGACAAGAATGAGCTCCATTACCAAAGGGAAGAAACGTATTGGGCTTTGGAGGCACCTGCACATATGAGTAAGTCTTACATCATCCATCCAANTATATATATATATATATATATATATATATGGAGGGTATATACAATCTATATATTGAGTATTGACTTGCCTCAAATCGTGAAGGGTCGAACTTATGAGGATCAGGGTAAAAGTCGGGACTGTGGTGAATGTTTCGAAAGAGAGGCATAACCTTCCATCCCTTTGGAATAAGATAACCTGCACCAAAACAGCTGACTTAAGTCTTATTATAATTAAAGCATCCATTAGTATAGTGATTTTCATAGACTCAGAACGTTAGGCTATTTGATTTTCAGACCTTTGTATTCAACATCTTCAACTGCTTCCCTGAAGGTGAATGACAAAATTGTGGCGATTCTAAGAGTCTCCTGAATTACCTGGAAATATGGTGGGGATTAGCCTGAGCAAAAGTAAGACTTGGAACTTTAAAGTACATAACAAATTATTAACTTGTGCTATATCCTAAGTACCCTTGAAGTTAGTGGCATTTTCTTGGTGTCGGCCCATGTCAAGTGGCCTTCACCTTTCGCCTCGTGAATAGCCTCCTGCTCAGCCTGCAAATACAAAACTTTGACATTTCATTACGTGTATTTTGGGTTGGCCATCCTTATCTCTATTGTAGATTCCCTGCATCCAACCGGAAAAGAGCAAAATCAAGCCTTGACCGTTGAATGCAGGGAATCTGCAATCAAAATAAGGTCAGACAAAAGTTGACTCTGAACCTTGTCAGTTGGATGCAGAGAATCTGCAATTAAGATAAGGTCAGGCTTTTGGGTCTATTTCTCAAATATGCTCTTGTTTTCAGTTGCTACTTTATACAACTATTTTTGAGAGAAATAAAACGAGGAACAGTTCTATAGCGAATACCGTCACCGCTTCGAGAAGTCCGGCATGATCGCTGAGGTATTTGAGGATCCATGTCAAGACACTGGCCGTTGTATCCTGAGATGCAAAAATAACTCCAATGATATTATCTGAAATCTGATCGTCTGTCAGGCGCTGGCCAGAGCTTTCATCTCCTGATGACATCAGTGTCTCCAACAAGCCCTCTTTCCACAGAGTACTAGATCTTCTTTGCGCAATTATTTTGCTCAGTATTTCGCTTAGTCTTTTCCTAGCCTGTAATGAAAGGGAGGGATTTAGATTAAAAACTGTTTCATATCATTATTATTAATCAGCATGATTGCTGCTTCAGATTTATTGTTGGTCTGAATTTCAGGATGCTGAAATTGAATAGCCAGCAATGAACTTAGGATAACAATCATTGCTATTTTGCAAGTTGATTAATTTTAGCTATCATAAAACACTAAATATTAATGGAAAAGAAACTTTCAAAATATCTACCATAAGTAATATGAAGCCTTGTGTATATTCACAATATCTATTCTAATTATAATGATATAAGATTTTTTAGTTTTCCAAACTACAGATATATTGAAGAGCCACTTATTACAGATAAACACATCACAACAACTTTACTTGTATTTATGTTTAAACTAATATTAAGTTGAAAACTTTACTTATATTTATACTAACACAGCAACAAAAGTAAAGTGGTTGGTGAATGAGGATAGGCACAATCAACTACTTAGTTTTGTAAAGATAGTTGGCCTTTAAACAAAGGCTAAAATATATAATTTTATATCCATTATTCATACCAGATTATTACAGTAATATAATAAGCACAAAGGCTAAAATATATAATTTTATATTCATTATTCATACCTGATTGTTACAGTAATATAATAAGCACAAAACAAATACTGTTTCATAATCAAAAAGTCATGAAAAAACAAAAACAAATTGTAAACAATTTCTTTAACCACCATTTAATTAAAGCTTAATTAAATCTTAAACAAGATGCATTTAACCATAACAAGATAAAAAGAGGACAAAATAAATAACTATTATACACACTTAAATTAATTTTATCTCAAACAAGTCCAAAATATCTAAATTTATGGACATAAATATCTATACTAACACTAACTTGCAAATCAATAAAAGTTAATCCTACATATTTATAACATCTATACTAACAAATAGCATTCAAGGAAACCAGGGAGGGGAAGGGCGGGCGAAGCAATTCTCATCTCATAGACGATATTACGTATGTAACAATGTGGGTAAAACTATAGTGCCTTTCCTTCTTTTATATAATAAAGGTCCCTACAGATAGAATCAAATAGGAATAGCCTTATTCGTACAGGCAAAGTGTCAAAGCATCCTTGGTAAATAACAATCTAGTCAAAGTGGTAAAATCTCATAATAAACCTATGTCACATGTGGTAAATTCAATAAGTAAAGGTGGGCACTCGTGTAACAATAGGTATAGCCAGGCAAAGGGAATGATAGAGATCTGTTATCACAATACCAATGAGCTTTCCTATGTTATAGCAAGATGCGTAATAAGACAATAGATCCAGCCACAGAGCTATCAGTTCCAGTTGTTCTAGTTTCCGGCGGTTGTTTAAGCAAGCCGTTGAGGAAGTTGATTAAGAGTAAAGACTATTCCCCAACACCACAAAACAAAACAGAGTTATGTGAAAGCATACAAATCATCGCAACAGATGACTAATAAAACACCTTCATGGCTTTGTGGAATGGTGTCCCGGGAAGATTGAGTGGCATGGAGTTGTAACCCTTTTCCAGAGTGTAATAAGACTGCTTAAGCTCCTCTTTGTCGAAAACTTGGTGTCCCTGGCTACCGAATATCGAAAGAAGCCCCACCTCAAAAGCATACTGCAAAACCCAAAACCCAATGCTGTATATTACAACACATGTACTAATAAAGCGAAAGGTAGAATAAAATAGTAAGTTAAGGAATTGCGTATAGTGATTTAACTCTTTTCATTTCTTGAAACGTGTTGATTGTGGAGCCTTCCCAGGAATCCAAGGCACGGAGAGCAATAGATTCAATGTTCACCACACTTGACCGAATCTTGCCAGGAAGAAAGGAACTCAGGACCAGCCTTCTGAGGCGTTCGTGGTAATCACCCCGGTGAAAGAAAATGGCCTGTGGGCCTAACATCCTTTCTTTACTCGCTGGAAATGTCGGCTTAAACTGGTGAGCATGGCTCGCCAGGACGAATTTAGCTGCCTCTGGGCTCGCGATCATAATGCAAGGGCATCCCAGAACATGTGTTTTAAAAATATCGCCATACCTGCAACAATTCATCACCGCTATATGTTGGTGACTGTAAGCAACTTTTTTAGAAGAAGAAAAACTGATATTTGCGGTATAACAACAAAGACATAGTAGCTTATTATCAAAGGTAGAATGGAAGTTGAATGGGTGTACTGGTAATGTATACTTTTTGGGTAAACTCATCACTGAGAATCTAGAGTAAATGAATGTACCGTTAAGGCACTTCTTGCTTAAAGTCACCTAAAGGATAGAGTTTTACAAAAAAACATAAACATAACCAGAAAGCATTTAACAAGGCTAGCTCTACTTCAGAAAACAATTCATCAACACCATATGTTGTTGATTGTAGCAACTTTCTTAGAAGAAGAAAAACTGACATTTGCCTATAACAACACATATAGTAGCTCATTATCAAAGGTAGAATGGAGGGTGAATGGGTGTACTGTTAAGACGCACTCTTTGGGTAAACTCATCACTAATAGAGTCTAGAATAAATGGATGTACTGTTAAGACCCTCCTTAAGACATTCCTTGCTTAAAGTAGGATAGAGTCTTTAAAAACCATAAACATAACCAGAAAACATTTAACGCGGGCTTGCTCTACCCAGAAAACAAGCAGGTGTACCCCGACAAGAAACAAAATGGAGATGAGATTTTTTTTCTACAGTCGAACCCCAGAGAATAAATAACCCCACCAGATCACGAGATTCACAAAAATAGCATTTAGTGCCCGTAACCTGACCATTCAGGATTAATCCTCGTTTGCCATTTCGACACGTTGCGATGAGAAGACAAAATGAACACATTTCCATATTAGTCTACAGACTGTGCATGTTTCTGACAAAAGTTCACGAGACCCGTCTATCAAATGGTGCAAAATTCACAGCTCTGCTAAAAGGGAATA
Source organism: Pseudotsuga menziesii (assembly GCA_001517045.1). Taxonomy (NCBI): domain Eukaryota; kingdom Viridiplantae; phylum Streptophyta; class Pinopsida; order Pinales; family Pinaceae; genus Pseudotsuga; species Pseudotsuga menziesii. The sequence goes on along the minus strand of LPNX010419844.1, from coordinate 51,083 downwards.
GCAATAATAGCTGAACAAGCGAGAGTTCATGTAGGGAAGCCACGCCTAAGACTTGCAGGTAGATCCCATGACAAGAAAACTTATATGTCTTTATAGTAAAGCAATTCATGGAAATCAAAACAATAAATGATTGAATTCTATAACAACCTCTTCTGTTTAGCCGCGAAGAAGACGTTGGGATTCTGAGAGTACAGCTTAAACGTCTCTCCAATATATGGCCAACCCATGGACCCTGGAGGCAGCTGCACGAGTTTCTTGTTTCCAAGAAAGCGAGGATGATACCATGCACGACGTACAAACAGAACCAGTGCAAACACCAGCGTTGTTAATAAAATGAAGGCCATCTTTCTCCAACAATCCTTAGTGCTTCTAAACCTATATTATACCAAAATCCTAACCAGTTAGGAGAAAACTATCCTAACCAGTTAGGAGAAAACTAGGGGGCAGAGAAACAGAGTCAGCTTTTGCTTGCTCTGAGTCCTGTTGAGTGGAGAAGGCCTCTGCTCCACGCAATTATATAGACTAGAGTGGCCACCTAATGGGCTTTAGCAAACCAAGTTACTGGACCAGATTAGTGAGATAGGTTATACTATGTAACTGGAGCAGGACACGTGTCAGAGGATATCGCCCTGAACCTTGGCAGATGATTATAGGAAGAGAACAAAATCAAAGCAGCTAAATGTGTTCAAGCTTTGGCAGCAAATATTTAATGCCTAACAGCTAATAAAACTATTGTAGACAGCTAATAAAGATACAAATAAGAGAAGCCAAACAACCTTCTAATTGTACAATTCTATTTAAAAAAATGTGTTTTTATGTTTCCACGTGTCTTTCTTTTAATGATATATAAAAGCATGTTTCATGTCATTTGATATTCTTCATTTAAAAAAAAAATAATAATAAAATTTATTAAATCATAAATTTATTAAAGGTTGATACTATTTATTTCAATATATATAAATAATAATAATAATATATAACCATACCATAATATATAAATATACATAATAATAATATATTAAATCATAAGATTTATTAAATATTATATTTATCAAAAATATAATAATAAAATTTATTAAATCATAAATATATTAAAGGTTAATATTCTTTATTTCAATATATATATAAATAATAATAATAATAATATATAGCCATACCATAATATATAGATATACATAATAAAAATATATTAAATTATAAGATTTATTAAATATTATATTTATCTTGAATCATTCATAAGGATGAAATTAGATGGTAAAATCACCCATCACTCTATGAATTAGATGGTTAAATCACCCATCATACTATGATAAAAAAAAAGTTAGATGAAATTCAATGGTGAAATCATTAGTCATATTATGATAAAAAATTTAGAGTTCCATTGTAGAAATTCAACAAAATTTCTACAAAATCATTGAATTTTAAGGATGAAATTGTTTACAAAACCATTACAAATTTTATAAAATTTACCAAACCATCAAATATAGACATGTTTGTTATCAAATTCAAACTTTGCTTAGTTAGAATTTATATGACAATTACACAACAACCAAGAGTTATTTCTAAAACTCTCCCATAGCTGATGTTTGTGAACCTCTCATCTTATACAATTCAAGTTGGGTTGTCATTCAACATCTCCTTCTCACAGTTATCAATGAATACTACCCCATATCACTTATGGAGCATAACACTCATGGTCATTGAATCAACTCATTTAGGACTCACAAAGAACATAATCATCCAAGTATACATATTGTTAAATGCTTATGCATGCCACACCGAGTCTTATAGCCATACCTATTTTACATCATGCAAAAACACTTCATAGTTTCTCCAAATAAAAAGTAAAAGAAATATGATAAAACATAAGTAAAAGAAATATGCTTTATCATATATTTTCATAGGCTTATACTTTTTCTCAAAACAAGCTATGTTTAAACTATCTTCTCCAACATGAAACATGCAATGGGTTTGTCATAAGCATCTTTGCAAATATTTGTCTTGTCATTACACAATTGCACTCTAGTAAGAGTTCCTTCACAATCACAAATTTTGCGTATCATTTTCATATTAAGCCACACTCATAACCCTCTTAGATACGACAATCATGCAACCGGATTATCACAACTATCATTAAAACTATTCAGTGAGGAAAATATTAAAATTCACCATGGGAGTCACTCCCAACACGCTTCTCCACAAGATGTATTCTATTAGACCTCCATTTCATGCTCTTCTTGCAATTTGTAAACACGCACCATGCAAACAAGCACCATGTACCATGATGCAAAATTATCTACAACAACCCACAGTGGAACTATCAACAACCACTCAAATGCATTCCATGCAATTATGAGATTGCTATACAAGTACTGTTCTTGCCACCTCCAAATTAAAATGCACATGAAACCTACAAGATAAACTTTTTTTTTCTTATAATTGCATGGCATTTCACTGTGTCCAGGCTCAAGAACAAATATTCTCCCTCAACCAATGGTATAGAACAATGCCCTTCTCAATAGGAACATCCATCCAAGTAAAACCATAAATGCAAACACAATCCATGAACCTTCATTGTGAGATATTTTAGGGATATGTTGGATCTATTACCATCTAAAACTCTCAATAAATAAATAATGCCTAAACAATCCATAAATAAATAAATAAGAGAACTAGCAACCCAAGAATGGGACAATGGGACACTAGGTTATAGTGGTTAAAAAATCCCATACAAGGTAGAACCTCAATCTTGCAGATGCTTCTATATATTCATGATGATCTGGTGTATTTAAATACAAAAGCTTCACTCGAACTTTCCCAATGACACTCCCCTCTCGTAAGTTTTTCTCATGTTCTTAGTAGCAACAACATAAAATCTTGCTAAATCATCGCAGAATGATGGTGATGATGATGATTATGGTTATTAAGATTCACCAAGACATTTTTTGGTCTATCACACCATAAAAAAAGTAAAAAAAAACATTTGTTTTTCTTTAGAACTTTATTTATGTGCTCGTAAATATTTAAGAGATTCATTCTTAGATCATCACAATTGTAATGAGTTAAAAGGCTATAAAGGTGAGCATTGTAACAAATGTTTTCAAAGTGTGATCTGATATGAGTGTATGGAAGAAATTCTATGAGAGTGATTTTTGTCTTCAACCCTCTTAGTCTCACAAAGATTATTATTTTGTCCCATGCTACTTTAAGACTTTCCTATTGAATTGTTTCAACATAAAGCTTGTGAGTGTTTGTTTTTATTTTAGCAATGTTGATTTTTTTCTTATTTAAAACATAGAGATACATTTGATTGTCTAGAATATGGTTGATCACCTCCTTGTAGCTCTTATTCTCTAATTATTTATCACACCGCAACTTCTTCTTAAATTTAGATGTAATAATACTTTAAATATTATCACTATTATGAAGACTGGGCTTTTCCTCAACTCCCCAATGATTTAGCCAAGGCTTGGCATCTTTATGCCAACCTCACTTAAGTCATAGGTGGTTTTGATTGGAGTTTGAAGCACTCTTAGGAATCTTAGTGTCTCATGTTTTGTTTATCTTTTTCTTCTACTAGATACATAGTCATAGGCATGCTCCCAATATGGGAGAGACTTGCTTCAATGCGGAGGATATGATATGTTATACCATGATTTTGGATTTACACCATCCTTCTCCACGATTATTTAGATGTTGCAACCCTAAAATTCACATCCATATAAGATAATAGGAATGAAGAAAATCTCAAAAAAAAATTCTTATCTCAAAATCAAAGTAAAAAAACCAATTATTAATAATTATTTTCAAATTCATAATAAAATTTCCAACCCTTTGTTAATCATTTTATAAATAACACATTAAACTTACTAAACAACATAACCACTAAATTTACTAAACAACATAGCAACTTAATGACAATTAATATAATAACTACAAAACAAATAGAAACTATTTGTGATAAAAAGAACATAAATATTACCAATCTAAAGTCAACTTTGCATTGTAACTCCATAAATATCCCAAGTCCCAAACAATGGCAATCCATAAAATAATAATTTTCTCTTTATATCAATTTGATGCCATATCTTGTGAGTGTTAATGTCTTGATTAAGAACATTATAGTTATATACGTTTGATACCCATTCCAACTCTCATTAAGGGTCACATTTCCACTTCGTAGGATCCTATGAAATATAATTATTTTTCTTGAGGTGGTCTATCGAATTTCCCTCCACATTGATAAGTACTTGACAAATAATGTTAGCCTAAGGGGTGGTCAATATCTCTATTGGATTATCCAATACCTCAGAATAAAACTCATTTTTCCTCTCATAAATGAGAATATCCACAAACATATCTCACTTATGATATGTTCTTTCGTACCATATCAAAAAATATTTCANTATATATATATATATAAACAAACATATATATATATATAAACATAGCTCGCTTATTATATGATATTCATCACATTAAAATATTTCATAAATAAAATTATCCCAAACATGGCTCAGTTATGATATGATCTTCCAAGTCTTTTATGAGAAATTCGATTCTAGAAAAGTCAAAAGATTGGTGGTTTCTTAAATCCATAAGAGATGTCCATAAAGAGTTGTTATGGATGAAATGCTTTTACAATGATAAAAACTCTATTTTATTTCCTATAAAATTCAGAAATAATTATATCAGAAAACCTAATGCATATATAATATTATTATATATTTATTTTAAATTTAAATTTAATAAGTATTAAAAAAGATTATATATTCTATATTTAATTTAATTTCAAATTTAATAAGTATAAAAAGAAATTTAAAATATATAAATGTGAATTTTTATGTTTAAAATTAAAGTTAACATAGATATATGATAATTTATTTTATTTTAAAGTTTAATAATTTATATATAATTTTTTTAATTTTTTAAAATTATTTTTAATTTTTTTATTTATATGAATGTTAATTTTTTTTCTAATTTAATTTATCAATGTTACAAACTTGATATGCCTGCTTGCATTTTATATGAACCTTGTTACTCTTGGTGTCATGAAACATGGAATCCGTATCTTTAATAATTGATTGTAATACTAAAATAATTATTTGCAAATTGAGAAGATTATACAAGTTGGAGAGAATTAGAACATGAAATTTTATTGGAGATTGCTATCTACATATGATTAAGAACATTTAAAACAATATTTTTTTCAATGAAAATTCTAACTTGTTTTTTTGTGAAAGTTTTTTCTATGATTACAATTATATCATCATCATAGAGCTATGCCCTTAGGTTTTTTCATGTTAATAATCATCTTTAACATCCTAGAACCTTGGAAAAACTTAAAATCCATTATATCGAGGTGACCAATGACATTGTGTTCCATCAAATTCTAGTATAAATGACTAAAAATGGGATGTTATGAGTATTAATATTCAAACACATTGCTATCATCATTTTCTTTGCACATAGAGTAAAGAGGTTCTCTACAACTCACTATGGGAGAGATGTTGTCACGTATCGTAACATTATGCTACAAAAGTAAAAATAAATAATAAAAAATACATGTCGGCTAAAAAAGTAAATTTAACAAAATAATAAGAACATGTCCGCTAAAAAAGTAAATTTAACAAAATAATAAGGACATGTCATCTAAAAAAACAAATTTAACAAAATAATAAGAACATGTCGGTTGAATGTCCACTTAAAAAAATACACACATCATGCCAACTCAGAAGATTAAAATATTAAAACCAACATAGACCCATTTTAAACCGAGAGCATTGAGAGGGATAAAGTTTATTGAGGTTTAAATATTTTCTTGGCATGTAAAAAGTTTAAGAAAAAAAAATACACCTCAAGAAATTGGATCCCTCTCGGTGCTTTATAGATGTGGGCTTAAAATAAATCTATCTTGGTATATCAACAATGTGCTTCATGAATTTTTATATCTACACCCTAATCATATTAGAAGAAATAAAACGGAGTGGTTTAAGTTGTGACAAATATAGAAGTTGAAATGGTTCGAGGTCTAACTAGAAATATTTGGAGATCAAAGGATCTCAATACAATCATGTTTCAAATGCACTCAAACAATCGATTCTTAGTCGAAAAGAGAACATCTTCCCACATCCTACAACAACAATCTATCATAAAAAACGATGTATACTATTAAAAGTAACAATTATCAAGAGACTTTAAGATATATGATTCAATGTTCAATTTGAATCATACGTCATTTCTCAATAAAACAAAGAAAAAATTATAGTCTTTTTAGATAGTTTAATTAAAAGACTATTACCCAAATTTAATATCCATACCCCACATTTAATAACGTTTTTTATAATAAAGAATCATAATAATATCATTGTTCTCAAGAAACATGCTATTTTCATTGAAAAATAACATCAATCATAACCTTAATCAAATCACATTTATCTTAATAATATATATCATAAAAATATTTAAATATATATCTTTCATATAAAGAATCATTACATCTAATTTATAACATGCTCACTCAATCTAATTAAACATTTAATTATATGTAAGTAACTATTTATAATATTATTATACGTATAAACATATATTAATAATTATTCTTATAGTTAATAATACTATAAGGAAAGCCTATGTACACAGAGTTAATCATATTGATACCCAGATGCTTAGTGTATCTCTGGTATACTTGTTGTTTTATTGGATTAGTATGGATAGATCTGATATGTAGGGATATTATATTTGACTTGCTGGTCCAGAGGGGACTGTATGTTCTTTTTGATGATGTACAATGTTCTTTTGATTCAATGAATACCAAGGAATTGTTTTTTTCCACTGAAAAAAAAGAGAGTTAATCATACAAAAAAAGAGTTAATCATACTTTTGTACATGGTGTTTTGTCTCCATTAATAAAATGCAAAGTTTTTTTAAGAAAAAAAAAACAAACAACACTCGATAAATATTTTAAAGCATCAAAATCTATAATATTTTCATTTTTTTTTAAAGATAGGATAGCTTACCTACCTTTGTTTGTGGATTAAATGTGTTTTGTTCTTCTCAATTGTACTTTTCACGTGGAGTTAAAAGTAACAATTATCAAGAGACTTTAAGATATATGATTCAATGTTCAATTTGAATCATATGTCATTTCTCAATAAAACAAAGAAAAAATTATAGTCTTTTTAAATAGTTTAATTAAAAGACTATTACCCAAATTTAATATTCAAACCCCACATTTAATAACGCTTTTATAATAAAGAATCATAATAATATCATTGTTCTCAAGAAACATGCTATTTTCATTGAAAAATAACATCAATCATAACCTTAATCAAATCACATTTATCTTAATAATATATATCATAAAAATATTTAAATATATATCTTTCATATAAAGAATCATTACATCTTATTTATAACATGCTCACTCAATCTAATTAAACATTTAATTATATGTAAGTAACTATTTATAATATTATTATACGTATAAACATATATTAATAATTATTCTTATAGTTAATAATACTATAAGGAAAGCCTATGTACACAGGGTTAATCATATTGATACCCAAATGCTTAGTGTATCTCCGGTATACTTGTTGTTTTATTGGATTAGTATGGGTAGATCTGATATGTAGGGATATTATATCTAACTTGCTGGTCCAGAGGGGACTGTATGTTCTTTTTGATGATGTACAAGGTTCTTTAGATTCAATGAATACCAAGGAACTGTTTTTTTCCACTGAAGAAAAAAAGAGTTAATCATACTTTTGTACATGGTGTTTCGTCTCCATTAATAAAATCCAAAGTTTTTTTTAAGAAAAAAAAACAAACAACACTCGATAAATATTTTAAAGCATCAAAATCTATAATATTTTCATTTTTTTTAAAAGATAGGATAGCTTACTTGCCTTTGTTTGTGGATTAAATGTGTTTTGTTCTTCTCAATTGTACTTTTCACGTGGAGTTAAATGTACTTTGTCCTCCCCAATTGTATTTGTATTGGCATCTTTTAAAGATGAGACATTTACCTTTGTAGCTTAGAAACTTTAAAGGATGGGACATTTTACCTTTGTATCTTAGAAACTTAAACAAACTATATCTAAACTCAGTACTTTATATGAAAAATAAAATGGTTCACTCAAATAGGCATTTCCCTAAACAACTACCTCTTACTATAAAACTAAGAGAAAATAAAATTGTTCACACAAATAGGCATTTATATTCTTAGAACTACTTTATATTAGAAAAATCTATCTATGGATCATAAAGTAAGGAACTTTTCTTTGATTTTGATATGATCATGTTGTGAAATAAGAGAGATGACTTGTCAGTCTTGGATCAAAAGAAAACACCTAGACTGTGACTTAGTGTTTACACCTTCTGATAGAAACACGTGTCCCTTTAATTTTTAGTAAAAAAAAAAGATGTTTGGATGACAACTCAAAAGAATCACAACCCAATGTTCTTAATGTATACATCTTATTCAATCAACTATACTTTAATAGGATGTTAAATAAATCTAAAGCGACATAGACCTTAAATATTGATTGATTCCGTAATGTCTTACAGTGTCATTAAAAAGCAATAATGGTGGGCTTCAAAGATGGTATTACACGTGTTGTTCATATATTTCAAATGTGAAATTGCCCCACCATGTAATAATATTTGTAGATTAAAATGATTGATTCTTGAGATTCAAATAACATTATGATCTCACACTATGAGCGATTTTAAAGCTTAAATTTTCTTTTGTATATTGTGTTGATCGTCATATATTTTTCCATGATAATTGATATAACCTTCCAATTAATAATGATTTAATAATATATGTTCATACTTTTGAAGAAAGGTACCAGAAATCTATGTGGGATGTGATCAAAATTTTAAAATGCTTATAATGAAAAAAATAATTGAAAATTTTGTTGTATAGTTGGAGTATAGTTGGAGTAGTTATTCCTATGTCTAAATTAAGACTACAACACGACGTGTCAGCGTGTTAAATAAAGCTGACTTGTAACACACTTTCACAATGTGCAGCATAACCGATTTGAACACTTACAAGAAAAATAAATATATCATATTAGTTGTCATTAGATGCATAGAGGGTGAGAACTAATTGTCAATTAAATCAATTTGGCATTCCTAAAAATGATTGACCCCATATCTAAATGTTCATTGATAATTGTAGATTATATTTATATTTGTTGTATATAAAAGTTATAGAGGTTTTTTTTGTTTTTACCGTGTTTATATTTATTATATATATATATTCTTTATTATATATATTGAATGTTATATATTGTACATATTTATGCGTGTATTTATTTTATTCTATTATGTCTAAGTTTAGGAGTTCATGGAAGGTCCTAGTCTAGTTATGTTAAAGCAATTAAAATCATGTTTATAGGGAACATAACAGGAGGGCAGGCATCTTATCAAAGGAGGGATTGCACATGGCACCGGGACATCTATTACTTACTGAATATTTTGGGAATGAGATTATTGGGGAAAGCTCATCACAACTCTTTTAGAATATGCTCATTCTATTTCAGATGATCTCTCCAGACTCATTGAGATACTTTCAGGTTTTGTTGAGCATCTATTACTGACTACTTGAGATTCACTCCCTCCTTGGATCAGATTTCTGGGTTCCTGTTAGATTCCTTAGGAACATAGATGACTGTACTTGATAGTCTTCCTATGAGAGGGTTCTCATGTAGTGAACACAAAGTGCTTTGAGTAAGAGATACTGTGGATATTTATTTGTATTCTCATGTATTATCATGTTGTTTTATTGTCTGATAGGACTGTATTTGTTGTACTGTACAGGTTAGGACTGTATTTACTACTGCTGTTATTGTATAGAATATGGATGATTTACTTGAAGATGTAAAAAGTTCATTTGATTCATTGAATACCAAGGAATGTATTTTTTTCGACTGAAAAAAAATAAAAAAAATAAAAATCATTCTTCCCATATAACCAAATGAACAAAATATTGCATATTATAAATAATATATCAATGTCACAGCTTCATAATGTGAAGGTCAAAGATATAATTTGGATTATGCATTAATGTTAAGGTCAAAGATATAATTTGGATTATACATGTGATGATCACAAGCAACAATAATACAAGGTTTCCGTAGAATTGTGTTATGTTATGTAGATGCCAATCATGTGCATCCTAAGCATTATTTGTGTAAATATAAATGTATGATTATTTACATTATTTTAGTATCTTTAGATCAATATAAGGTTATTGTTTGATCTTAAGCAAGTAAAGACATACTTTTGAGTTATGTAATAAACAAATTTTATAAAGAAAAAGAAAATTATTCTTTCCATAATTAATGATGTGAAGCTCATGGAGTATGTCAATGTGTTCTAGGGTTTGGATGTTGAGCTCTAGGGTTAAGGAGTCTGTATGGTCAAGTAGGAGACTAGTATGGAACCAAGTTTATAATGGTTGAGATGAGGATTGGTGGGGATGATTTATGATGTCTTTTTTTGGTTTTGTTGGTCTTATGGGGATTAGTTGGGTGGGGTTTTCTTTTCTACCCTTCTTCCGATGAGGAAGGTTTTATGTTTCTTTATTATCTGATAGTTATGAATACTTTTGAGGACTCGTGGATTACTTGGTCGATTTTTTCTCGCTTTTCTCTCCTTTGGTCTCATCTTGACAACTTATGGTTTCTGGTTTATGATTATTTTAGTTTACTGTTGTTGATATTTGGTGATGTATTTCCGCATGTCATCGAGAAGCATAAATAATACCTTTTAGAATGGAAATATTTTGTTATGCCACATTTGAAAAAACCTAATGTGGAAGTTGTGAAGGAGTTCTCTATGTGCTCGTCCCAGAAGGAGTAGGTGGCCTGATGGAGAAGGTGGCGATTCTGTCTAGAGCTTCATTCACAAATGGGACAACATTTTTTTGGCACCTTTGGAAAACCCTGTCGGTTTGTTAGTGAAGGGGCTCTCTCAAGATACCTTTGGGAAGGAAATTGTTCATGACGCTCAAACTAGCCTTTTAGAGTCGCTCGGAAAATATCTATCACAAAATGATAAAGAGAATATTATTCCACAAGAGATAAGGGAACCTATGAATTTTGTTGGAGGGAATCAAAAGAGGAAAAGGAAGAAGCAGTGTGTAAAAAAGGTGGGTAAAAAATTTCTCACTCTAGGTGAGGATGTGAAGTTGAATGAATCTTTTCCTCTATCATATTTTGCACTCGTTGGGAGATTTAGAGGCATTGGTATGGTGTTAAACACCTTCAGACAATGGGTTGTGGAAAACTGGGAGCAACCTCTTGGGTACTCTCCAAAGAAATTTACCCTAGCTAGGGGTTGGTTGGGGGTTATCCTTGACTCCCCATAGGATGTTAAGAGGCTATTAGCTGGGGTTTGGTTCTCACAAAATAAGGCTATAGTGACTCAAGCAATGGATTCCTTTCTTCGACGTGCGTAGAGAGAAACTATTTAAGCAACCGTTGTGGTTAAAATTGGTAGGATTCCCAGCAGAATTATGGTCTTTCTATGGTTTCTCTGAAATTGAGGCATCGTTTGGAGTTTTTATAAAGGAGGACATGGACAGTTAGGTAATCGACATATTGACAACAGCAAAAATTCTTATAGAGATTGATATGAGGGAAGGATTAGTCGCTGAAATGGAAATATCCATGGGTAAATAATTAGTTATTCAACCTTTGGATTATATAGGGGTTCCCTTCCGCTACAATTGCTATCACTGTTATAGACATTTGGTCCAGGAATGTACTCAAAAGCTTAAAAAGGATTTCTAGATAGGGAATATCATTGATGCCTCCACTTTGAAGGATGTCCTGGGGATTGTTTCACATACTATGGTGTCAGGGACAAATAATGTTAATAATGTGTCCTATGACGTGAACATGAAGGAGTTTGGGACATCTTTGAAAACTTTGTGCCATGGGATTTCATCTGTTAGTGCAGAAAGAAACACCAAAATCTTTAAGGGAGTTTTCAATACAAGGTCATTGTTGGAAGGTAGAAAGCATCCTAATTCATATGAAAAAATATCTATTGGTCCTCTATGGCCCAAGTAATATCCATAAGAATGATTCTTCTATATTTTTTTCTTGTTTTCCTCTAAAATATATAGAGATGTTTGAGTTTGGAGATGTCTAGGGTGGAAATTATATGGATTTATGGGATACATCAAAGTGATATCTTATTTTATGTCGTCCTCTCATGGAAGGGGTTCTTGTATTCTACCTTGGCATAGTGATTACTCTATGGAAACCTTTGTATATGATATGGATTTTGTAAAAGCTTTGTCCCCATTATTTACCTGGTCTTTTCCTTCTGATATTTGGGTTGGTCACCCTTGTCCTACAATCCCTCTCATGATCAGAAATGCCCATGTGTCTAGTATAGATGGGGGGGATAGTAAAGAGCAGTCTTCTGAGTTGGATAATTCCTAGAAGTATTTTTCTCTTGATCCCAGACATGAGGATGCTTCTACATCTCATCTTTCATCTTCGATTGATTCAATGGAGGTGTGAGATTTGAACCATGTTGTAATCCCTTCATTATCATATTCCTCGTTTTTTAGTAAGTAGGGGGAATGTTATGGGGATCAACTTTGTAATCATTTTTCCCTTCGAAAGAGAAAATTTAGGGATTGTGCAATCTATTTTTGAAGGGGGGATGTTTTTATGGGTCTTTAAACTCCGTGGAAAAAAAAGGGACAAGAGATGTTTTAAAAATCCCCCTATAGAAAAAGGGAGAGCCAGGTATTTTTTAAGATATTTTAGTGTTACAAAGGTCAATAGTGGTCTTGGTTTGGGTCAGAGACACTATACCACCTCACAGATCCTATCTTCTTGATTAAGGGGTCAAACGTTTGTTATGGTGTTTGCTAGGAAGTAGGCGGTGAGGGATGTTTATGTTGGTAGCCAAAGAAGGACCAAAGGGGCACTTAGATTATGCAATCCCTTGATAGTGTTTGTTTAATGTTAATTTTATCCATAAAATGTAGAGGTCTAGGGCTGTGTGCAAAAAACTTATCCCTAAAGAGATTTATTTCAGTTAGTATACCATATGTTGTGTTTCTGCAAAAAAGTTTAGTTTATGGAGATTTGATTGTAGATCATCTTAGAAGGATTCTTCATAGATGGGATTTTGCATGTGTTGATGAGGTTGGTAGGTCAAGAGGCTTGATTATGGAGTGGAAAAAGAGTTGTTTACTGTGTAAAAATAGCTAGGATTTTCAATCTGGATTGGGAGATGTTCTATTTTCCAGGGAGACTGGACTGGCTTATTCATTCATCAATATATATGAGCCCTACCAGCATCGTGTGGAATATTGGGATAGGATGTTTGGTGCTACTTTCCTTAATGTTGATAGAATTATTCTTGGAGGTTATTTAACTTTACATGGGGAGAGGGTTAGATCTAGGGACCTCAAGCACATAGGGATCCTTAGAATTACTATTTCATCATAAATTAGGATGTCCATTCCCTTATTGACTTGCCTCTTACACATTTTAATCCAAATTGGTGAAATATGAGAACTCGACCTACTCTTATAGCAAAAATATTAGATCATTTTATTATAAATTAAGGCACTTTGAGATCAACTATATGTACTCGTCAATTGATAGGTGAGAGTGGAGAGTCTAGTCACCATACCATTTATCTAGAATTAGAGTTCATTATGGACAAGCCTCCTATTCCTTTAAAGTTTGATAATGGATGGTTAAAGGATGATGATTACAAGGAAATGATAAGAAGATTTTGGTCTCCTTGTGATGTTACTAACTTTTATTCAGCAGATATTCAATTCAACAACAACCTAAAAAAATTTAAAGGCTATTTCTATCCCTTGGATTAAAGAGAAAATGTTTTCTTTGAGTTTGGAGCTTCATATAATTGAAGAACTTCTTCCACTATTTTATTCTATTTATAGAAGGACGAGGGGACCACCCAGTTCAGGAGAACAATCTAGGTGGTTTTACTTCACGTGATATTAATAGGAATATTGTGGATTTGATGTTAATAAGAAGAAAACTTCTCTTAGATGAAGAAGCTTATGCTCATTTGAAAATCAGAGCAATCTGTCTCCAAAAGGGAGATAATAATTCAAAAATTTCCACAATTTCATTCACCATGGAAGGAATACCAATTCCTTATGGTAGTTACATGACTTAGAGGGGAATGAAATATCTAGTTTTGAAGATTTAACCCATGAAGGTGTAAGACATTTTGGAAATCTGTATAAGGAGGATAAGGGAGAATCTATTTCAAAGATGTTGGATTTGTGTTCCTTTTTCCCTTCATTTTTTTCAGATGAGCAAAACTTAGAATTACAACAACCAGTAACAATGGAAGAGCTAAAAGTTTCTATAAAATTAATGCAAAATGACAAGAGTTCAGGGCTAGATGGCTAGCCCGTTGAGTTTGAAATTTTCTTGGACTTGTTTGAGAATTACTTACTGGCTTTCATTGAAGAGTGTAGAATAAAATGGAGGATATTAGAAGTTTTCAAGACTACTTTTATTGCCTTGATTGTTGAATTTAAATCCAAATTTAAATCCTTGATAATTATTTATAATGACTCTTCAAACATTTATTTCATCCCACAATTTCATTGCATAGTCAATATTCACTTGCATTGGAAATAAAACAAGGATCATTGGAAGATAACCATGCAAAAGAGACACAAATATTTTACCCTAGGAAAACTAAATGAGATAAAACTTAACAAACTTTTCTCAGAAGAAATCAATCTAATTCAAGTACAATACCAAACATGATGTTGAAACCTATCACAAGAGAGGTTCATCCTCCTTTATAAGAAACCCTAGAAAGGGTAGATAACTTCCAAGGGAATAAGAGAATAAGAGAAACCCCAAATTTATGCTTCTTTCCTTTTCTAGGCCTTCCTTAGAGGTGTGCACTTGTGGAGAGTAGAAGATGTCATGTTGCTTTTTTTCAAATCAAGTGTGAGAAAACTTCTATTAATATTCTTCAATTGACTTGATTTTCAATCTTGAGGCCAACTTGTACTTTTGTCTTCTAGGGAAACTTTACCACTTTTACTAGGGTAGTTTTGATCTTTCTTACCTTCAAATTTCTCTAGGAATTCTTCAATGGTTGTCTTGAATTATTGGTTATTTATTCATCATAAAACGTTCTCCTCATTGATGTCCATATCCTCATATTTTGATCACGTTCTTCCATATAGATCTAATGTTGATTTGGCCATACTCTAAGAAGTCTTGGACACTTCTTAGAGCCAATGTCAAACAAAAAAATTGATTAGACTTTGTCTAATACATAAGGGGCTAAGATCCCCTATAACATAGATAAGTTAACTCACTCTATTTGAATAGATCACTCCATCACGAGCACTCCCACATAGAGTATGCATGTGACCTCTAGCCTTTTGACACTCATAGTCAAACCACATGACTAGATAAATGCTAATCATTCGAGGATCAATACACATAATCAATTCACATAAATAATCAGGGCTATGAAGGGGCCATTCTCTACCAACCATTGGTTAATATACACATTGCCAATCTAGGAGATTGATCTATAGAATGTTTGCTCGATGATGGAGCCATGGAGAACATCAACATTGATTCCAAAGAAGGAAAAGGGGAAGTCATTTTAATACTACATGCCTATTTCCATTTGCAATTACATCTAGAAGCTAACTACAATGATCATAGCCAGGAGAATGAGAGGGATTTTCTCAAAAGGAGTTTTGCAAGAGCAATTTTCTTTTTTGGAAGGAAGGAAAATCCAAGATGCAATTCATACTACTCATGAAACATTACACACAACAAAATTAAAGAATATTCCTTCTATAATTATTAAGGTATATCTAAAAAAATATCATGATTAGGTAAATTGGATATACCTTAGACTTGTTTTTCTTCAGATTGGTTTTCAACTACCCTTTTTTAATTGGATTATGTCATGTGTCCATACTGTTTATTTTGTTGTTTTGATAAATGCATCTGCTTATCCTTTCTTTAGATCGGGAAAATAGATGAGACACGTCTTCTATCTTGCCCCTCTCTTATTTATATTGATTGTTGAAGGGTTTAGCAAGGTCATTTAGTCTGCAAATTTTTTTGGCACTTTCAAAGGACAGAAGGTTGGTGGAAATATATGGATTTCTCATCTTCTTTTTGTAGATGATATATTAGTATTTAATGATGGGTCTCAAAGGGATATTTTAAAGATAAAAAATTTGTTGGAGTTGTTCATTGGGGCTACAGGGATGAAAATCAATGAACATAAATCACATATTTCCTTTACGAATTTAGAAGATGAAATGGAACTATGGACTAGGACTCAGTTCTATCTTAATGTGGTTGATGTTCATAAGGGGATAAAGTACCTTGGTTTCGATATTAAATCAAATTATTATCAGAAGAAGGACTGTGCTTTTCTTGTTAATAAGCTGGAGATGAGAATTTTGTTATGGTGTAATAAATGGTTCTCTAGGGGTGGCAAGCTTATTCTTATGAAATCGATTTTGGAATCCATTCTTGTTTTTGGGTCACCTTGGCTTTTGTTCTTGTTGGTATTTTTGAACAAATAAGGAAATTTTTGTAATGTCCTGGTTTTGAACCCGTTACATTAGATGTATAAATTGTAAATGATCAGGGTGTGGAGCTAAAGGCAAAGGCCCCACCATTGATCGGTCGTGTTATGTTTTGGATTTAAATTTGTCACCGATTGTATATCGGGGCATGCGACATATATTATGTTGCTCATCATGTAAATATGCATCTATAATTAATTAAATGAACCTGACCAGCTACGATCGCGGCAACTAAATCGAAGGGGGGCATGATTTTCCCAAGGATGAGGATGTGGGGGAATTTGTCAAACCTTGGCCAATGGGGTGAAAATCCATGTGTCTTCTTCCCTTGTTTTATTCCAACCACCTTCATTAAGAAAGGCTGCTGGTGGTTGAGGCAGTTATGATCTTTGGGAGTGGGGTGGCAGGACTGTCAGTCCTCACCCACACGCACACTCCACCCACAGCGTTTGACTCCACAATGGCAAGGGAAAACCTTCACGCACTCCCCCAATTCGCGGCCTCATGATCTTGCTGATCATTCCTCACGCATTATCTCCATTGTCTGATTCTCCTCACACACAGGCTCTTGGCGGTTTGGTCTCACGCAGACATTTTCTTCTCTCCCCGACGGTGCTGAAGACTCACACACGCCCAATTTTTGTGTCCTCTCTGTGCTCTGTTTGTTCTCCACCATTGCCGGTTCGTTATTCTTCTCACGCACCAGATTTTCCTGGTTTTACCATGCAGTTTTCCTTTGCGGATGTGAGAATGGTGTGGCTCCGTTCCTTACTCACGGGCTGATTTGTGGGTTCGGCACTGTGGATGTTCATGCACCGGTCGGGAAATTGTTTGTCCCCAGTATGGTCTGCGTACGTTTTTACCCAGCAGCTTCGATGGTGTAAAACGGACTGTTGTTTTCCCCGTATGTGGTAATGTATGTTTTACATTTCGAGACTGTTGTTCATTCCCCATGTCCACTGATGCGTTTGGGGCTGAGTAATCCACTTGGGATTCGTTTTTCCCTGTTTAAGCTGTAACAGTTGATTTGATTTCATGTGTACAATGGTTGGTCTTCGGACTATGTTGGGAGCAGGGATGGGGGCTTGGTTTGCTTGATAAACCTGGTGGCTGGAAACCACACAAACAGAGCTAGAGGGCTAGCCTTCTTCTCCATCACCCCTGAATAGCACTGGAAGGGAATGCAGGGCTTGAGGGACTGTGTAGCAGAGAAGGGACTGATTCCTTGTGTTGGGTGTGTTTGGGTGTCTTAGAGGTCAGGCTAGTTCTGGTGTAGGTGTTATTGGCTCTGTAGCTCACCAGCTTAGCATTTAGCCTTTCCCAGCTCCTTAATGGCTTGATAAACCCAACTGTGTTGGCTTGGCTGTGTGTTTTGTATATCCTTGGCTATGTGTAAGCCTTCTTGTTCCCTTATTCCTTGGAGAATCATGCCCAGCTCGGGGGTGGCAGCGTTGCTGAGAGATTAAGGAGCATGCTGGCCTATGGTTGGGTGGAACGTTGCAGTGACATAGCTGGT
>LPNX010419844.1:3770-32934 GCA_001517045.1 Pseudotsuga menziesii | reverse complement strand
GATAAGTGATCTTGTCCAATTATACTTCTGCAACCTTAATTTCTATTAATGAAATGATGAACATGTTGAATGCATCCATGACTGAATGCTGTTGGTTTCGCTGTGTATGATGAATGCTTGAATGAGTGCATGATTAATTCCGCTGTGCAAGATACATGATTGTAGCTGTGTATGTTGAATAATTGCACCCGTGCATGATAAATATTCATGTGTGTATATTCTAGTTTAAAGACCTTGTTTAAGCATCCTGTTTTAGCAATTTTGGGTATGCATACATTCATGGGGCTCTTAGCCCGTGTGTTGGAAGCTTGTAGTCGTGTCCTCTTCGCCGGTCGGAGGCATGGGGACGTGACAATTTTTTTTCAATTTTATCTGGAATGGGAACATGTTGGATAATCCTTTACATTGGGTGGATTTCCATATATTATCTCTCCCCAAGGATATGGGAGGCTGGGGACTGAAGCATCCTTTATTTTTTGCAAGGGATACTGTAGCCAAAGGAGTGTGGAGGCTGTTAAAGGGATATAGTTTATGGACAAAGGTTGTTTTATCAAAAGTATATCTCCCTCTTTCCATGGAATATTGGTTCAGATAAAAGAAAAAATCAATGAGGAATGTTTCCATAATGTGGAAGGCTTCTATACATGTTTTTAACATTATTGAAGATTGGTTAGTTTGGAGGACAGGGGATCTGACCCTTGGGTGGAAAGTATGGATGCTCATGCTTTTCCTAAGTATATGGTGGCTACTTTATAGGATCAAGGTTACTTATTTCTAAACCAAGTGAGTAATGATTTGCTATCCACTCCTATGAGGAAAATTTGGTTACAGGGTGATCATTTTGGTTTCATGGATAGGGATAGGATTTGGTGGGAAAATTTTACAAAATCCCTTCAAGACTGTCACATTTCCCTGGCTAACTGGCTTGATGAAGTAATTTGGTGTAGGAATGTTCAAGAGGGATCTTACTCACCTAGATTGGGTTATGTGATTGCTAGGGAGGAAGAATATCCACATGAGCCTTTATGGTGGCATACTTATTTGTGGTCTTTCTCCTGTCCTTTAAAAATTATTCTCCATATGTGGCTTGTATTGTCAAATAGAGTGGTTGTCTAGGATTTTTTGTTAACAAATTTAGTGTTGGTCTGGTAGATGCTCTTTGTGCATATATAAGGATGAGACTATCTCTCACTTATTTTTTCTATGTTCTTGTATTCAAAGAATGCAGTAGATAGTTTCTTATTGTTAGAATATTGGATAATACTGAGAGGGGGGGTGAATCAATATTGTTAATTTTTATAACTTAAAAACCACAATTGACGTTTAACACACATAATCAACAAGAAATATAGAACACACATTTTATCGTGGAACCCAATTGGGAAAAACCACCAATACATTCTATTACTGAAAAATTATATTTACAAATAGTTTTTGCCTGCTACAACAGACAAGGATGGTACCACACCCTATTTACCAGAAAATATTGGAAGGAGGCTACAGCCCCCTGTTTTGTCAGCTATTACTGACATGATGCTACTACACCTAATTTACCAGCTACTGCTGGAAGGAGGCTACAACCCCCTGTAGGCTTGATGCATGCCCTAGATCCACCTGACCACCCTTTGTTTTTGCATGCATTTCATATCTGATTATTAGGATATTTAGAGACTTAGGAGTTAGTTAAGATCAACTTGTGTAATATATTCGCTAGGTAAAAGTGTGTTTCTTTAGTATGCATTAGTATACATTTGTAAACATTCTAATCCGACGGTCACGATATGTTCTAGACATAGAGTGATCTGACGGTTCAACTTCTCTTAGATCATACCTACCATTGATCCGTGGATTAACACCCGATTGGTCCATGATCTCTATTTAAAGAGCATGGAGGGTCCTTGGCTAGTTGATCGATTATGAGAAGCTCATGTAACTTTCTTTCTTTTGCATAATAAATTTCTCCAAGTAGCTATTTAGCTGGGGCCGTGCACTATTTCTCTCTCGAGGGTTTTAACCACGTGACAAACATCGATGTGTCGATCTGTGATCTATTTGTGTGAAGCGGTTGCTCAAGGTGTTCAGTCTTTTGGGAGTACCTTGTGTACCCGAACATGATATTAGAGTGTTTATGAAGAGACGCTTTCGGTTTTGATCAAGATCTGGAACCGATGTTGACGAAACTTTGAAAGGGTTTCTGGTTCTGATTTTTCTATGCATTCGTGGCTTATGAGAGCTATTCCATTGCGTCCAAAGTGTTGTTTCCATTGATAAATAGTTTTCAATTCACCGAAAACCATTTCCGTTTGTTCTAGAAACACCCATTTCGGCAAATATGAAGGTATAATGTTATAGTGATGGATTTATTTAATTTTTTTTTAAAATTTGTCTTATTTTATTAGTTTTATTATTAGATATTTATTGTTTTAGTCTCGGACTGTTGCCTTCCTTGACTGCGTATGCTCTTTACCGTGCACCTTGTGCGATCGCGGTGAATCAAAAATAGTAAATGAAAGTTTTTTTATTGTCTTTTCGGCTACGTATGCTCTTTGTCGTGCACCTTGTGCGATCACCAAGATCTAACCCCACCCATAGTGTGGATTTTTGTTTTTTTGTTTTTCGTTTTTTTGTGATTTGCAGGAAAAAAAGGCAAGCACAAAGAATGAGAGAGAAAAGTAAAAAAAAAAACCCTCTTCCTCTTTCCATTCTTTTACGTACCTTTTAAACTTAGTTCACTTGGTTCAAAGTTTTTTTATTTCTTGATAAGTCTTAAGTTCGAGTTTTATCAAGTTACTTTTTAGTGCATGCAATTTCTACTTTCAAGTTACTTTTTGTAAAAGTGCATCTCACTTAAATAAAATAAAATAAAAGTGAGTCACTTAAGTCTTTAATTTATTGTCGCACTATTTAAAAAATAACATTATTGTAAAAGTGAACATCACTTATTTTACAAAAAATGATTCACTTAAAAAAAAACAACTTTCTTGTAAGTAATTGTCAAAGGTTCCTCTTGGGAAGAAGGGGGTTCTTTTTTTTAGTTGGTCAAGTTAATATCTGCCACGTCACTATTGGGGACATCTTCAACATTTTCTTTGATCAAGCATAACTTCATCATCCAGAATCAGTTTTCAGTGCCATTTTTTTAAAAACCGCATATTTTTTCGAGCTCTTTTCATCCAGACAATTATTTTCTATTCTCTTAGCCATTATTTTATAGTATGGACGCCCCTTGTGATATTATACTTACAAGTTCTAACTATTTCTCATGGAAATATCATATGGAGGATGTTCTGCGAAGTATGGGACTTTTCAAGATATCCTCAGGGAAAGAAACAAAATCCACTGATGATGATAAGAAAATTAAATGGAAAAATAAATGTGATTAAACTCATGGATTGATTGGGATGTCAATCTTTACTGATTTATGATTCCACATATTTGGAATTGATGAACCTGATAAAGCTTGGGAAAAGTTGGAATCTGTGTTTGGGAAACATAATAAAATTTGGGGTCATTAACTTGAGAATGAGTTCATTTCCTTGAATCCAAATGATTTTTCATGCATTCAAGATTATTTATCTAAGTATAAAACTCTTAGACTCTTATGTGAAGAATGCAAGATTAAGAAAGAAGACAAACAATGTATTTATTATATTCTTTCCAAAATTGGACCTGCATATTCTGTTTTTGTATCTACATTCTACTCCATGAAAGAATCCTTGACTGCAGCTAGCTATTAAGAACCTAGTCTTGAATCCTTTTGTGATTCCTTAATTAGAGACCAAGATAAGCTCATTCATCTTGGAATAATTAACAATGCAGATACATCTAGGAAAGCCTTATCATCCCAACAGAAAGAAAAGTCCAAGCCTCCCAAGAAACAGAATTTTCACAATAATAGGCCAAACGACAAGGGTCCCAAACCCTCTCAGTCAGCTCCTTCTTTAAAAAATGACAAAGGATCCAATCGAAAAGGGAAGAAGACTGAGCGTCATTGCAATTTTTGTGGGAAAGATAATCATGATGAATCTAAGTGTTTTAAGAAGATGGTAGCCTTGGAAGCAGTAATGAAGAAGCACCACATCAGCCTAGATTCATCTTCAGAATATACCTCTAATGGACATGCACTTTGTGCTCTTGGTTACTCTTATACTGCATCTTCTTCTTCTACTTCAAATGAATGGCTCATTGATTGTGGAGCATCGTATCATATGGCTAAGTATCAAACCATATTTTCTACTATGCATGAATGTAACACCAAGCAAATATTTGTTTGTGATGATAGATCTTTAAGTGTTGTAGGATCTGGAACAGTTCCAGTAGAAAATGATCATTTTAGTGATGTACTATGTGTTCCAAAATTTTCCTGCAATTTGTTATCAGTCTATCAAATTACTCATTCGGGTGAAGGTAAAACTGTGACGTTTACCCCTCAACAAGTTGTAATCAATGATATTAAAAATCCTCAAAATGTCTTTGCTACTGGAACTGTTGATGATATTACCAGGTTGTAAAAATTTAACAACTTTGGGTCATCACATTTTTCATCAGTTTTTGTTTCTCATTGTGATAACTTGAGCAAACTTTGGCATGAGCGATTTGGTCACTTAAATTATCGTTCATTGCAACAACTATGTAAAGAAATTATGGTGACTGGTCTTCCGATGGTATCTTGCAAGAATGGTATTTGTTCCGGTTGTGTACTCGAAAAACATCATCAGGACAATTTTGACAAATGTGCCTCTTTGCACACCTCGGTTCCCTTGGAGCTTGTGCACAGTGACTTGTGTGGCCCTCTTCCATCTGCTTCCTTTTCTGGTTTCAAATATTTCTTAACTTTCATTGATGACTACTCCAGATGCACTTGGGTTTACTTCCTAAAACTTAAGAGCGAAGTATTTAACATGTTCTTGGCCTACAAGGCCCTTGTTGAAAAACAATCTGGTCATCAAACTATTAAGTTAAGATCTGACAATGGAGGATAATATGTTAACAACAAGTTCACTAATTTCTGCACTGAAAAAGGAATCCAACAACAACACATTGTTCCATATACACCACAACAAAATGGTGTAGCTAAATGGAAGAACTCCACTTTAAAAGAAATGGCTAATTGTATGATCCAATCTAAGGGACTAAATCTTCAATATTGGGCCGAGGCCATAAATTGTGCAAATTACATAGTTAATCGCACGCCCACTAAAGTTTTACAAGTTATAACATTGGAAGAAGCATGGAATAAAATTAAACCAGATGTAAGTCACTTTTGCGTGTTTGGTTGTGAAGCATGGGCTCACATTCTGGATGAAAAACGAAAAGCATTGCATCCTAAAAGTGAAAAGTGCATATTTTTTGGATATTCAGAAGATGTAAAAGGTCATAGACTTCTTTAGCAACATTCTCATGATATAATCATTAGAAGAGATGTTAAATTTGATGAAAATATCTTGGCCTATGAGCCTAACTTGGTGGGTGTGCCATCTTTGGCATGCAAGCCTGATTCGGTGATTGTGCCTTCTTCTTCTTCCAACTTCCTTGACAGGTTTCCAACTCTAGTTTCTGATGATGACAGTGAGGATAAAAATCCACCTCCGCCTACTCATTTTCCTCCAGTTATACCAGCACCAATGCTTCCTCGATGGGTCTGTTCAACATGTGAAGCAGTTGGTGATCTTGCCGGTGATCCTAGAGATCAACATCGAACACATTCTTAGTTTCAGTGAGTCTCTTCTCTTTTGGGTCAAGTTTTTGAGAATCATGATCCAAAAACTTTTGTAGAAGCTTCAGAAAATCCAGATTGGGATGCAGCTATGGATGAAGAATATTGTTCCTTAATGGTGAACGATACTTGGGATCTTGTTCCTCTTCCAAAAGGAAGAAAACTTGTCAGATGTAAATGGGTCTACAGAACTAAGTATGCATCAGATGGAAGTGTTGAAAGACTTAAGGCAAGGTTAGTTTCCAAAGGTTTTTCCCAAGTTGGTATGGGATTTGACAACCTTCTTGGATACTTGTTCTCTTAGGAAGTGATACTTTATTGGTATGTGTTTTGTCTTGGAGTGCATGACTGGGCTTTTTGACATATTTAAGGAACTAGTTTTCTCACAATTTTTATTATTGGGTTTTCATACTTCACAAGTAATTCTTCTAATGTCTACATCCAAATGACCTGGGTGCAACATGAATCAACAACAATATATTCAGCCTCTCTTGTGGAGAGTGAAATGGAAGATTATTTTTTACTTAACAATGAAACCAAACAATTTCCTAGGAAGAATGTTGCTCCACTGGTACTTTTTCAATCATCAACACTTCCTACCCAATATGCATAGTAAATGCTTTTAATATGAAGTCTTTCCTTTTTGGGTACCATAACCCATACTCCATAGTACCTTTCAAATATTTAAAAATTATTTTTACTACTGTTACATGCGTTTATTTGGGGCTTGACTAGAACCTAGCAACCAAACCTACAGCTTGCATCACATATGGTCTTGCAGCTGTCACATATAGTAGGATTCCTATCATGGATCTATACATCGCATGACCCACTTCCAGAGACTCATCATCCTTACTTAATTAATTACAACATGTGATCATATGAGTATTAACAAGTTTGGAGTCTTCCATCTTAAATATTTTAAGCTTGTCTTTGATGTACTTAGTTTGAGAGATAAAGATTCCTTTGTCTGTTTGGTAAACTTGTAACCCGAAGAAGAATGTTAGTTCACTCGACATTGACATTTCGAATTCCTTCTTCATTTCAGAAGCAAAGTTTACACTTAGTATTTGTAAACAACAATGATCATATTTTCATCTTCGATTTTTAAGTAGATATTACTTTCAATGGCTCCTCTCTTAAATCCTTGTTGCTCTAAATAGTTGTCCAACCTTGAAAACCGTGCCCTTGGAGCTTGTTTGAGACCATAGAGTTCATTTTTTAGTTTGCAAACATAGGATCTATTTTCTAGTAATAAAAACCTTCAGGTTGTTCAATATAAACCTCTTCTTATATTTTTCCATTCAAAAATGCAGATTTGACATCCATTTGATACATTTTACATTTTTTATGGCATGAGAGTGCTAGAAACATTCTGATTGCTTCAAGTCTTTCCACAGGGGAATAATTTTATTCAAAATCAATCCTTTCTACCTGGGCATACCCTTTAAGTACTAATCTTTAGTTGTTCCTTATCACTTGACCATCTTGATTGAATTTGTTATTGAAAACCCATTTGGTCCCTATAACATTCTTATCTTTGGGTCTTGGGACAAGTTCCTAGTTCTCATTTTTATCAATCTGATCTAATTCTTCATTCATGGATTTGACCCATTCATCACTTTTGGTGGCTTCTATAAAATCCTTAGTTTCCACTATTGAGAGTAGGGCTTGTTCATTAAATGGTAGTTGTCTCCTTGTACTGACTCCAACATTTTTATCACCTATGATCTATGTCTCCAGATGACTCTTTTGTATTCTTCTAGATGGATTTTTTGTATCAGGTCTTGGGAAATATTCTTCACCTTCCTGTGTATTTTCCTTCTCTATTCCTTCTTCTTCATCATGAATACTTTTGTCCTTTTGCAAGTCTTCATTTTCTTCATCATTTGTATTTTCAACACTGTCATAACTTCTTATTCTTCTTGGTTTTATATCATCTATTCTTACATATACACTTTCTACAATCTTGTGTAACCTTTTATTGTAACATCTATATGCCTTCTTGGTGGACGAATATCCTAGAAATATTCCTTCATCAGTACTAGAGTCAAACTTGCTAAGATCATCCTTGTTCCTTTTAATGTAACAATTACTACCAAATACTTTGAAATATTTGGCTGAGGCTGGTCTTCCATACCACAGTTCATAAGGAGTCTTGTCTTTATTCACTCTGAGTTGTCCTCTATTAAGTATATAGACAGTTGTCTATACTGCTTCTTTCCAATATGCATCTAACAACTTTGATTCATTAAGCATTGTTCTGGTAGCTTCTTGGATTGTTCTATTTTTCCTTTCAACAACACCGTTCTGCTGAGGAGTATTTGCAATTGAAAATTGTCTCTTAATGCCATGTATCTCACAAAACTCATTGAAATCATTTGATGTAAACTCTCCCCCATTTTTTAATCTAAGACATTTGATTTTCATATATGTCTCATTTTCAACCATTGCCTTGAAAATTTTGAACTTCTCAAAGGCTTCTGATTTTTCTTTGAGAAATGTCACCCAAGTCATCCTTGTGTAATAATATATGAGCAACATGAAATAATATTCTCCTTGCATGCTTTTAGTTCTTGTTGGTCCACAGAGATCTGTGTGAACTGTCTCAAGAGGATGTGAGGTCATATGTTCTTTTGTTTTAAAATTGGCTGTAGTTTTATTCCCATGTTGAAAATGTTTACAAACTTAATTTAGAGGTTTTACAATTTTACGAAAGTCTCTTACAACTTCCTTCTTACTTATTTTGACAATATTGTCAAAATTTAAATGTCCCAACCTTTTGTGCCATAATCTATTTTGATCAACCATAATTAAGTAACATTGGTTCTCATTTTCCATGATGTATAAATTGTTTCAATTTCTTATAGCAATGCTAACAACTCTTCCTGATTCCTTTTTCCCGATTTAACATTTCTCTGAGTAAAAAATACAGATGTTCCCTTGATCACATGTTTGACTTAGACTGAGGAGATTAGGCTTGAGGTTTTCTACTAGTAATACATTTTCTCCTTTAATCTTGTTATTGACAACAATTGTTCCTTTGTCAATTATCTTGGAAGACATATTGTCTCCAAATGTGACTTTACCCTTATTATCTTTTAATTTTATGAGCTTGTTTGGGTCACCTGTCATGTGTTTCGAACACCCACTGTCCAAGGGCCATAGGTTTTGTTTCTTTGTTGCACGTAGGGAAATCATGGAACTTTCCTTTTCTTCCCTTTCCCTCCAATAATTCTTATGTTTTGTGTCTTGAGACTTAATTGCAACATTATTTCTTGTAGGAGTCATCATTTTACAATCTCTTGCCATATGTCCATGGTTATTATGTTTATAACACTCTATGTCATATTTTTGAAGAAGTGTAAAATGGTTATGATTTCCTTTTGGTTTGTTACTTGGTGACTTTTTCTTGTATTCACGAACCTTTCCATAAGCTCTGCAATTTAAGGATTTATGAACAAATTAATTACAAGAGTAATAGTGACCCTAAATATTTGTTTGTATTTATTTGCTCTCTTAGGCACCATATTATTTCTGTTTTTATCTTGAGAGCTTAGGGTATCTTTTTTCTCTCTTCCTTTTTAACTGGACTCTTTAGTGCTTCGGCATAGATTTTCTTATTTCCTCCTTGATTAGTGAAAGAGATACATTCTAGGTTCTTTTCTTTGTTAAAAACCAAGCTAGATCTATCACTTGATGGTCTTTGGCTATTCAGGATGCCATCTAGAATCCTTGAGTTGTTCTCAAAATTTGATTTGATAGATTCTTTATCAATATTTTTCTTGAATTGCATGATCTCTTCTTCAAGTCTCTTAGATTCCTGTATTCTTCTTTTGAGCTGCAAATTTAGTTTCTCCTCAACCCTTTTGACATCTAGAAGTTGACCTTTCAACTTACAAATGACATGGTTTGATTGATTGTTCTTTTTTTCTGCATTTTTCACGTTCTTCAAGAGCACTAACAAGTTCAACTCTTAAGTCAACTTCTACTTCCACACCTGAGTCACTATTTGAAGCTTGAGTATCTACACCCATGAATAGAATTTCAATTTCTTCATCTTCACTTGAATCTGCATCTTCACTATCTTCCATGGAGTAAACAATTTTCTTTTTCTCATTGGACTTCTTCTTGTTTCCAGTTTTACCCTTTTTGAACTTTTAGGTTTCTCTTTCATCACTATCATCTTGTTTAGGGTAATTACATTTTTAATAAAAATGTCCAATTCTTCCGCAATTGAAACATTTTAGTTGTAACTTTCCTTTGTATTTTCCAGTACCTTTCTCAAGTTTTTTGATAAAAAGAGTTTCCTCATAATCTAGGTTCTCTGATTGGTTTTTGGATGAGGCTTTAAATGCTGCTTATTTTCTTAAAGATTCATTTAGTCCGGTTCTCATCTCATATGCATTGAGGATTCCATGTAGTTCATCTACTGTCACAAGGTCACAATTATCTCATTCTTCTATGGTGGATAGTTTAGAGTCACACTTCATTGGAAATGTTCTTAGTACCTTATTAAACACTTCTCTTTCTTTTAATTTTCCTCAAAGGCCTCTAATAGCATTGACAACCTCATATACCCTTGGAAGGTATTCCCCAATATTTTCTTCTTCTTTCATTTTAAGGATCTCAAGCTGCCCTTTATATGTCTGAATCTTGGATTCTTTGACTTTAGATTCCCCTTCATAGATAATATTTAACTTATCCCAGGCTTGTTTGGCAGTCTTACATCACATAACTTTTGTAAATACAGAGTTTGTCAATCCACTCAAGATTGCATTTATGGATTTGGAATTACCTTCATATTGGCCTAGTTCCACTAGGTCTGTAGGTGCTTGGCCTTCTATTTTATACTCCTTTTCAGTGGCTTCCCAAACCTTCCATCCAAGGGACATTAGATGACACTTCATTCTCACACCCAGTATGCATATTTTTCTTCTGTGAATAATGGAGGTATGTTAGTGGCTAACCCTTCTTGTTGATCCATAGTGGTTTCTAGATAGGATCTTCCTTCTAGTGGTTAAACTGTGGTAAAGGAACCCACTCTGATACCAATTGTTATAATATTGGATAATACTGAGGGGGGGGGTGAATCAGTATTGTTAAATTTTATAACTTGAAAACTAAAATTGAATTTTAACACGCATAATAAAAAATAAATATAGAACACATATTTTATCGTGGAACCCAACTGAGAACCAATAGGTCCTATTACTGCAAAATTATATTTACAAATAGTTTTTTCTTGCTACAACAAACAAGGATGGTACCACACCCTATCTACCAGAAACTACTGGAAGGAGGCTACAACCCCATGTTTTATTAGATATTACTGATAGGATGCTACTACACCCAATTTACCAGCTACCACTGGAAGGAGGCTACAACCCCCTGTAGGCTTAATGTGTTCCCTATATCAACCTTACCACCTTCTATTTTTGTATGAACTTCAGATATTCTTTACAATTTTTGTCTCTGATACTACTTTGGTCTCTAACAGCTACAAATACATTAAAATGTATCGCTGAGACACTTTCTCTCACTCGTCATTCTGCCTATAAATACCCTATAACACGTTTTTTGTGAGTGCATCTCTTCACCATTGTGCCTTTTCATTCTTAGATCATGCTTCTTCATGAAGAAACAATTATTCATTCTAGCGATTCTTTAACTCTATTTAAGTTTATCAATCATACCTTTTTCACAACAAAATTTTACCATAATTGCCTCTCCGCAATGATAATTCTTCACCATAAATTCCTCTGAATTTTTCATTTCTCCTTCTGCATTCTGCAGGGTGGACTCTAGGCTGTGGAAACTCATATTAATTTATATTTTCTTTTTATCCTTCCTCCTTCCACCTTCCACAGGGAGGACTCCAGGTTGTGAAAACTCAAATTACTTTATTTTTTTTTGTCTTCCATCTTCCGCCTTCCACCTTTTTCATTCCGTAGGGTGGACTCTGGGTTACAGAAACCGATATTACTTTATGTTTTCTGTTTTGCCTTTTGCCTTCCACATTTTGCAGGGCGGACCCTAGGTTGCGGAAACCAATATTACTTTATAATTTTTTTTCTCCTTCCGCCTTCTGCCTTCATCATTTTTTCTTCTGCACTGTCGATCATTTGCGTATGCTCTTATGACCGTTGATTTGTAATTAAATGTGGATTTACGCTATAGTATTGTGGAATTATTTGCAGCCATTGATCTCTTTACAGATTCAATCCTAACCGTTGATCCATGATCATTGTCGATCTTTTTCCTCTTGCATCATGTTCAATGGTTTTTGTCATTGCTGAAATCCTATTGATCCTCTTCCTCTTGCATCATGTTCAGTGGTTTTTGTCAATGCTGAACTCCTTTTACATCAATTGACAACTTATTTTCAACATTCTTCCCCTTGGAAATTGATGGCAACATTTTATTTTTAGTCAATTTTCTCCCCCTTTGACAACAATGACAAAAGATTCCTTTTGACAAATCCCCCTGTCATCATATCTCCCCCTGAGATTGCACTTCCTCTTCTACAATTGTTGTAAGGATATTACTCCCAACTTCCATCTAAGATGCTAGAAATATTCCTTGGGTAGTGTCTTGGTAAAGATATCATCAATATGTTCTTTTGTGTCAACATACTCTAGTTTGACAACCTTCTGGGACACTTGTTCTCTTAGGAAGTGATACTTTATTGGTATGTGTTTTGTCTTGGAGTGCATGACCGGGTTTTTTGACATATTTATGGCACTGCTATTATCACAATTTAATATTATTTGGTGCTCATACTTCACAAGTAATTCTTCTAGTGTCTACTTCATCTAAATGACCTCGGTGCAACATGACGCAACAACAATATATTCGGCCTCTGCCATGGAGAGTGAAATGGAAGAATGTTTTTACTTAAGCATGAAACCAAACAATTTCCTAGGAAGAATGCTGCTCCACTGGTACTTTTTTGATCATCAACACTTCCTGCCCAATATGCATCAGTAAATGCTTTTAAGATGAAGTCTATCCTTTTTGGGTACCATAACCCATACTCCATAGTACCTTTCAAATATTTGAAAATTGTTTTTATCATTGTTACATGTGTTTCTTTGTGGCTTGACTGGAACCTAGCAGCCAAACCTACATCTTGCATCACATTTGGTCTTGTAACTATCACATATAGCAGGCTTCCTATAATGGATCTATACATGGTATGATCCACTTCCAGAGACTCATCGTCCTTACTTAATTTACAACCTGTGATCATAGGAGCACTAATAGGTTTGGAGTCTTCTATCTTAAATATTTTAAGCATGTCTTTGATGTACTTAGTTTGAGAGATAAAGATTCCTTTGGCTGTTTGATAAACTTGTAACCCTAAGAAGAATGTTAATTCACCCGACATTGACATTTCAAATTCCTTCTTCATTTAAGAAGCAAAGTTTACACTTAGTATTTGTAAATTGCTTCCAGATATGATGTCATCTACATAAACAACAACAATGATCATATTTTCATCTTTGATTTTTAAGTAGAGATTACTTTTAGTGGATCCTCTCTTAAATCCTTGTTGCTTTAAATAGTTGTCCAGCCTTGAAAACCAGGCCCTTGGAGATTGTTTGAGACCATAGAGTTCCTTTTTCAGTTTGCAAACATAGTCTCTATTTTCTGATAATAGAAAACCTTTAGGTTGTTGAATATAAACTTCTTCTATATTTCCATTAAAAATGCATATTTGACATCCATTTGATACACTTTAAAATTTTTATGGCACGAGAGTGCTGGAAATATTCTGATTGCTTCAAGTCTTTCCACAGGGGAATACGTTTCTTCAAAATCAATCCCTTTTACTTGAGCATAACCTTTAAATACTAATCTTTCCTTCTTCCTTATCACTTGACCATCCTGATTGAATTTGTTCTTGTTGGTCCCTGTAACATTCTTGTCTTTAGGTCTTGGGACAAGTTCCTAGGTCTCTTTTTTCTCAATCTAATCCAATTCTTCATTCATGGATTTGACCCATTCATCACTTTTGTTGGATTATCTAAAATCCTTAGTTTCCACTATTGAAAGTAAGGCTTGTTCATTAAATGGTAATTGTCTCCTTGTACTGAATCCAACATTTTTATCACTTATGATATGTGTCTCTGGATGATTCTTTTGTATTCTTATAGATATTTTTTTGTATCAGGTCTTGGGAAATATTCTTCACCTTCCTGTGTATCTTCCTTCTCTATTCCTTCTTCTTCATCATGAGTACTTTCGTCCTTTTGCAAGTCTGCACTCTCTTCATCAATTGTATTTTCAACACTGTCATGACTTCTTACTCTTCTTGGTTTTATATAATCTATTCTTACATATGCACTTTCTACAATATTGTGTAACCTTTTATTGTAATATATATATTCCTTCTTAGTGGATGAATATCCTAGAAATATTCCTTCATCAGTCCTAGAGTCAAACTTGCAAAGATCATCCTCGTTCCTTTTAATGTAACAATTACTGCCAAATACTTTGAAATATTTGACTGAGGCCGGTCTTCCATACCATAGTTCATAAAGATTCTTGTCTTTATTCACTATGATTTGTCCTCTATTAAGTATATATACAATTGTGTATACCACTTCTTTCCAATATGCACCTGACATCTTTGCTTCATTAAGCATTGTTCTGGCAGCTTCTTGGGCTGTTCTATTTTTCCTTTCAACAACACCATTTTGCTAAGAAGTCTTTGCAGTTGAAAATTGTCTCTTAATACCATGTATCTCACAAAACTCATTGAACTCATTTGAAGTAAACTCTCTCCTAATGTCTGATCTGAGACATTTTGATTTTCATATATGTCTCATTTTCAACCATTTCCTTGAAGATTTGAACTTCTCAAAGGCTTCTGATTTTTCTTTGAGAAATGTCACCCAAGTCATCCTTGTGTAATCATCTATGAGCAACATGAAATAATATTCTCCTTGCTGCCTTTTAGTTCTTGTTGGTCCACAAATATCTGTGTGAACTATCTCCAGAGGACGTGAGGTCATATGTTCGTTTGTTTTAAAAATCGCTCTAGTTTGCCCCCCATGTTGACAATGTTTACAAACTGAGTTTAGAGGTTTTACAATTTTATGCAAGTCGATTACAAGTTCCTTCTTACTTATTTTGACAAGATTGTCAAAATTTAAATGTCCCAAACTTCTGTGCCATATCCAACTTTCATCAACCATACTTAAGTAACATTGATTCTCATTTTCCAGGATGTATACATTGTTTGAATTTCGTATAGCAATGCCAACAACTCTTATTGAGTCCTTTTTCCTGATTTCACTTTTCTCCGAGTCAAAAATATAGATGTTCCCTTGAAGACATGTTTGACTTACACTGAGAAGATTAGGCTTGAGGTTTTCTACTAGTAATACATTTTCTGCTTTGATCTTGTTATTGAAAACAACTGTTCCTTTGCCAATTATCTTAGAAGACATATTGTCTCAAAATGTGACTTTACCCTTATTATATTTTAATTTTATTAACTTGTTTGGGTCACCTATCATGTGTTTTGAACACCCACTATCCAAGTGCGATAGGTTTTGTTTCTATGTTGCACATAGGGAAATCATGGAACTTTCCTTTTCTTCCCTTTCCCTCCAATACTTTTTTGTGTGTGTCTTGAGACTTAATTTCAATAGTATTTCTTGTAGGAATCATCAGTTTACAATCTCTTGCGATATGTCCATGGTTATTACATTTGTAACACTCTATGTCATATTTTTGAAGAAGTGTAAAAATGTTATGATTTCCTTTTGGTTTGTTACTTGATGACTTGTTCTTGTATTCATGAACCTTTCCATAAGCTCTGCAATTTAAGGCTTTATGAACAAGGTTATTACAAGAGTAACAATGACCCAAAAGATCTGCTGGTATCTATTTGGTCTCTTAGGCACCATATTATTATTATTATTATTTTTTATCTTGAGAGCTTAGGGTAGATTTTTTTCTCTCTTCCTTTTTAACTGGACACTTTAGTGCTTCGGCATAGCTTTTCTTCTTTCCTCCTTGATTAGTGAAAGAGAAAAATTTTGGCTTCTTTTATTTGTTAAAACGCAAGCTAGATCTATCACTTGATGGTCTTTGGCTATTCAGGATGTCACCTAGAATCCTTGATCTGTTCTCAAACTTTGATTTGATGGATTCTTCATCAAGTTTTTTCTTGAATTGCATGATATCTTCTTCAAGTCTCTCAGATTCCTGTATTCTTCTTTTGAGTTGCAAATTTAGGTCATCCTGGATCCTTTTGGAATATAGAATTTGAGATTCCAACTTACTAATGACATGGTTTGACCATTTGTTATTTTTTTTCTACATTTGTCAAGTTCTTCAGGAGCACTAACAAG
The DNA here is from genome assembly GCA_001517045.1 of Pseudotsuga menziesii. Taxonomy (NCBI): domain Eukaryota; kingdom Viridiplantae; phylum Streptophyta; class Pinopsida; order Pinales; family Pinaceae; genus Pseudotsuga; species Pseudotsuga menziesii. The sequence continues at coordinate 16,851 of LPNX010419844.1, read as the reverse complement.
TTTAGCTCTTAAGTCTACTTATCCTTCCAAACCTAAGTCACTATTTGAAGATTGAGTATCTACACCCATGAATAGAATTTCAGTTTATTCATCTTCACTTGTATCTGCATCTTCACTATCTTCCATGTAGTAAACAATTTTATTTTCCTCATAGGACTTCTTCTTGTTTCTTGTTTTACCCTTTTTGAACTTTGAGGTTTCTCATTCGTTACTATCATCTTGTTTAGGGTAAGTACATTTTAAAGAAAAATGTCCAATTCTTCCATAGTTGAAACATTTTAGGGGTAACTTTCCTTTGTATTTGCAAGTACCTTTCTCAAGTTTTTTGATAAAAGAAGATTCCTCGTCATCTAGGTTCCCTGATTTGTTTTTGGATGAGGCTTTAATTGTTGCTTCTTTTCTTGAAGATTCATTTAGTCTTGTTCTCATCTCATATGCAGTGACGATTCCATGTAGTTCATCTACTATCACAAGGTCAATATCATCTCGTTCTTCTAGGGTGGATACTTTTGAGTCATATTTCATTGGAAATGTTCTTAGTACCTTGTTAACCACTTTTCTTTCTTTTAATTTTCCTCCAAGGCCTCTAATAGCATTGACAACCTCATATACTCTTAGAAGGTATTCCCCAATATTTTCTTCTTCTTTCTTTTTGAGGCTCTCAAAATCCCCTTTATATGTTTGAAGCTTGGATTCTTTGACTTTAGATGCCCCTTCATAGATAATATTTAACTTACCCCATGCTTGTTTAGCAGTCTTGCATCGCATAACTTTTGTAAATACAGAGTTTGTCAATCCACTCAAGATTGAATTTAGGGGTTTGGAATAACCTTCATATTGTCCTAGTTCCACTGGGTCTGTAGATGCTTGGTCTTCTATTTTATACTCCTTTTCAGTTGCTGCCCAAACCTTCCATCCAAGGGACATCAGATGGCACTTCATTCTCACACTCCAGTATGCCTAATTTTCTCTTGTGAATAATGGAGGTCTGTTAGTGGCTAACCCTTCTTGTTGATCCATAGTGGTTTCTAAATATGATCTTCCTTCTAGTGGTTAAGCTGTCGTGAAGGAACCTGCTCTGATACCAATTGTTAGAATATTGGATAGTACTAAGAGTGGCGGGTGAATCAGTATTGTTAACTTTTATAAGTTAAAAACCACAATTTACTTTTAACACAGAATAAACAAGAAATATAGAACACATATTTTATCCTGGAACCCAGTTGGAAAAAACCACCAATACGTCATATTACTGCAAAATTATATTTATAAATAGTTTATGCCTGCTACAACATACAAGGATGGTACCACACCCTATTTACCAGTAACTACTAGAAGGAGGCTACAAACCCCTTTTTTGTCAGCTTTTACTAACAGGATGCTACCACACCCAATTAACCAACTACTGATGGAAGGATGCTACAACCACCTACAGGATTGATGCCTGCCCTATATCCAACCTACCACCCTACGTTTTTGTATGAACTTCAGATCTTCTTTACAATTTTAATCTCTGATACTACTTTGGACTCTAACTGCTATAGTTTCATTAAACTGTATCGCTGAGACACTTTCTCTCATTCATCATTTTATTTATAAATACCCTATAACACATTTTCTGTGAGTGCCTCTCTTCACCATTGCGCATTTTCATTCTTAGATTGTGCCTCTTCATGAAGACTCAATCATTCATTTGAACAATTCTTTAACTCTATTTAAGTTTATCATTCATACCTTTCCGCAACGCAATTTTACCAGAGTTACCTATCTGCAATGATAATTCTTCACCATAAATTCTTCAGAATTTTCCTTTTCACCTTTTGGGTTGCAGAAACACATGTTACTTTGTAATTTCTTTTTCTCCTTCTGCCTTTTGCATTCCGTAGGGCAGAATCTGGGTTGTGGAAACTCATATTACTTTATATTTTCTTTTCCACCTTCTGTCTTCCGCCTTTCACATTCCGTAGGGCGGACTCTGGGTTGCAAAAACCCACATTACTTTATATTTTCTTTTTCATCTTCCACCTTTTGCATTCGACATTCCACAGGGCGGACCCCGAGTTGCGGAAACCCATATTTTCTTTTTCTCCTTTTTCCTTTCGCCTTTCGCATTTTTTCTTCCGCATCGTCGATCGTTTGCAGATGCTCTCTTGACTGTTGATTTGCAATCAAATGTGGATTTGCACTATAGTATTGTGGATTTCTTTGCAGTCGTTGATCTCTTTGTGGATTCTATCTTGACCATTGATCCATGATCATTCTCGATATTTTTCCTCTTGCATCATGTTCAATGGTTTTTTTCATTGTTGAACTCTTATCGATCCTCTGCCTCTTGTATCATGTTCATTGGTTTTTTTCATTGCTGAACTCCTATTGATCATCTGCCTCTTGCATCATGTTCAGTGGTTTTTTTCATTGTTGAACTCCTTTGACATCAATTGACAACTTATTTTCAACACTTAGGTCAAGGGTATACAATTTGTTTAGACATGTAATGAAGTTCAAGAGGCCCTTTTGGCATGGAAAATGATTTAAAGTGTGCATATTATAAATCTTTGTATGCAAAGAAATAAAGTATTTTTTGAGGATATGTTGATTGAACTAGAGGTCTATTCATACAAAAGTGTGTCTATTTTAGAATGTTTCCCATAGGTTTAGAGGAAAAATCAGGTTAGGAGGATCACAACAAAAAATATTGATAGATCCTTTCCTTAGTGTTATTTTGAATGGGCCTCTACAAGTGAACTTGATTTAGGGAGAGTAGGTACCATACTTTACTTATTAGATACTATTTGGATCAAAATTTCATTTGCTTTAGGAAGGGGTACAAACAATTATGCATAAATGATGGCTTTGACGGTTGTCATGTTGGCCCAGCCTAGAAGGGTGGAGAGGTTTCAAGTATATGGTGACTTTAACTTGGTCATAAATTGGATGAGGAACAACATGGATCCTAAAAATATATAATTAAGAGCCATTTATGAATATTTGATGATATTAACAATTTTTTTTCAGCATCTACATTTTCAACACATTCTTAGAGAAAGGAATATGATAGCAAATGGCCTATCGAAGCTCAATCTCTAGCTGGTTGAAGGCACAAATAATTCACTTAGTGAAGTTATTCCATAACACCTTCATTCATGGGACATTAAATAGTACCCCTAATTTCACTAGATATTGATAAATACCTACTAAAATCCTTTTGTTGAGACCCCCTCCCAATACATATTTCCAATAAAAAAACCTATTTTTATGAGATAATGCCTATTTTGACTAGATATCACTTTTTATAACCCCCCAGTACCTATTAATCCCCCATGGCCTACTCAACCCCCCCTTCCAATATATACAATATATTGACCTTATTTTTTCACAATTAATAAACCCCCCTTTATGGATGAACGTGATAAGTATTGGTCAACAAGGTGAATCCCCTGTGGTTGAAGGTATGCGAAAAAAGTGGGAATGTGAAGGTCACAATATTACTAAAGATGATCTAGGACCATTCCCGTTATGATATTTCATGGCATAGGACTTGTTGATGCCCATAAATTCCCAAGCATCGATAGTAGGGATTCTCCCCAGTAAGCGATCCCAACTAGATCGTCCACCGTTTGGTGTGGGGAATCCATCATGTTAATGGTCCAGCTACCATAGATTGATTTGTTTAATTTCTTTACTGGTTTTGGTCTATTCATTGTTTATGTGACTTTTTTAATTAAAGGATGAAATGCAAGTGCCTAATTAAATGCATATAATTCATAGACATAAACCACACTAGCAATGAGCAGTTCCTTACCTCTCATCTTACTGCTCTTGCCTTATCAATTATCTATTTATTCCTAAACTAAGCTAACTATCCTATCCTATCCTATCCCTACCGGGAGAAAATTCAAATTAAGAGTAATGTAATGGAAATTTTTATACAAGTCTAACATATAGTTGTTCCAACCCAATATTCACATTTACAACAGAAAGAATACCAAAGATAGCTATGCTATGATAAAACAATTTATTACTCATTTCACACATAAACATTTGCATAGAAAGTAAAATCATCCATCACCAATGAAGTAATTCAAGAAAGTTGGAACGATCTCACAGTATATGTTACGAATGCAAGAAGAAGTAGTTCCACATTAAACATTCCACACATTCCACGAAAAATATTTGTGCAGGATTTTCCCAGCAAATAGATCCTTCTTATTAGAAGAAAAATAGTTCTCTTACAAAATGGTCCAGGTTCTATTATGCTAGCAAAAGTCCTTTATCTTTTTTTTACAATAATGGTTATGATTTTTATTAATCGAACAATGGTGTAACCAGTAAGAAAGTTTCTACATAGTTCAAAGGCTGTCCATTACAGGAAGAATCTAGAAAACAAGAAAACCTGACATTACTGATAATTACACATAGAGATTTACTGTCTTTGCACAGAGAGAACATAGATAAAATACTAAGCTTATTACTGCTAGAAACAAAATTTCAAAAGGGATAACTTTGATTGGATCCTACTACTTTCCTTGAGTGCCACCATGCTGAACAGGGTTTGCTGTTGCTACTCCTTCTGTTGCCGTTTTGTCCACTGCCAGCTTCAATTTATCAAACCTAATTTCCAACTCTGACTTCATTTTGGTCATTGTACTTTCAGTCTGAGAGATATATTCTAAGAATTCCTCACGCAAACATGAGAGGCCGCTATTTGCCAATTCCAGACGCCTTCCATCTTCATGGTCAATTTGTTTCAGATAACTCTTATGCATGTTGAGTTTCCTCCTAATCATTTGTAGCTCAATAGTGATAGAGAGAGCCATGATAGAAGAAGCAAATGATTCTGGAGAGGATTCCATGGTTCTTGATGAATCCACAAACCAAAAGAATCCAACCAAACCTACACAATGAACAATACAAAATGTTGTGGATCCCTGCATGTCTCGGCGTGATAAAACTAACTAAGTGCACAATAAATTCATGATCTTGAGAGGATCCACCATACCACTCACACGCAGGGGATAGAACAACAGAGGACATCCGAGATGATTAAGTATGTGAGGAACTCCGATCATCCTGTACAGATTGGTGAACTTCAGTTGTAGACGAGACAGGGGATAGGGGCATTTAATTGTTGCATGCCAGCCCAATTGCCTATATGAGTGCAGCCCCTCCACCACGATATTGCATTATGGGATACATGATAGAAAGGTTCCACGTGGGGAACAATGGGACAAGCACCTATATCCCTTTCCCATGGTCCTATGGGATAAGGAAAAGGGAGCTAGCTCCATTCAAAAACAATGAGCCTTTTCTCAAGGCTGTGGAAAAATTAGTTACGAGGTCATCTTGATCATTTAATCCTCTTAAGACATGGAAATAGTAAATCTTTTGGAATGATTTGGAGAGGCTTTGAATCCTTTTAAGAAGTTGATGGAGTTTTATCTAGGATGAAAAGGAGTTGGTAGTTAAGGGTTGTATGAATAATCTTGAGTCCCCAATCACCATAATTTCTGAAATTTCTTGGCTTCAAGCTTAGGAGAGGCCCTTCCAAAAAGCCAGAGCTTCTGTGAAATTGTTAGTTTCATCACCTAATCCCGAAGAGTACACCTATTCCTAAATTCCATCAGGATTAATGAGAATCCCTCCTCCTCCTTCCGCCCCTAGCAAAAGTCCTTTATCTTTACTTTCTTCCTCTATTTATATTACAACAAGAGTTTGTACTCTAGTGACTCCTCATTCACCCTAACCCTAGGAAATTGTAAAATTTGTCATTTTGTGCTTACATAGGAAAATACAAAAAGATTTTCAAAACAAGAATTAGGTGGGCCATGCCACATTGGAAATATATCTTTCTGACGCATTAACTTCTTTAGATATGGCCTTATATTTGATAAGCTCCAATACTTTCAAAGTTACTTCCTAAATTGAAAATTGTGTCTCTATATGCACCACCCCCTCTGTCGTAGCCTTCCAAATGCCTTCCAGGAAATATGCATTGATAGATGTTTGTCCCACAAATTGATGAATGTCTTCTTCTATGAAAACATTTATTTTTCTGATATACTCTAGATCTTCTTGCAACCCATCCTACAATTGTGCTATGTGTTGGTCCTTTTTTGGATGCTCGGTTATATTTGAAACTAAAGGGATATGACACTTCTCATGGACATGATGGATTTTCTTGTAAAATTCATGCCACTTTTCTATGGTATTAGGAATTTCATTATTTATCCTCCTAGCATCTTTCCTGCAAAAGTCGAGAAGTTCCATCTCCAAGTTCATGTCCTTTGTTGTCTTATGGGGAAAATGATCAGGGAACTTTGAATTAGTTTCCCTTCAGGCTATCTAGATTTTAATATTTTCTGCAATATCCAACAGCCCTTTCCTGAATTTCAGTGACTCCGCAACTATCTCCTTCATTCTTTCCATCAATAACCTCATCTTGTATATTTCATTCGTGAGAATTACCTGAGAATGATGTATCTGTTCCTGAATTTTGCAGGCTGGATCACAAAACAGAGTTATATCTTTCTTTCTCTTTCTTGACAACTCTAGTTGCTTTGTCAAATATTCCTTCTACCTAACCAACTCCTCCACCTGAGATTTCAATTCTTCGACCTATTGGTTTGTGACCGACTCTCTTGAATCTAACTAAGAGATTCAAGCTTCAAAGTCATTCCTTTCACCTTCCATAATGAGTAAATGCATAATTAATGCCTCCTTTTATGTTTCCAAATTTTGGTATTTATTCAACAACCTCTCCTTCTCAGAGAGAATGGCATCATGTTTCCTTTTTAATTATATCCCTTGTCCTCGTATTTTCACCAAATTATCTTTCAATTTGAGCATCTTCTCTTTATTTCTCTCCATGTCATTCATTAATCTATCGACATTATCAGCACTAGACTAGGTAGCTGCTATGTTTAACGAGGATGTAAATCTTGCGTCCTTATGGGTACCTTCCATAATTGGGTTCTCTATGACGGTGACCACATCAATCCTAGTGCCCATTTTTAATATTTTATCTGACCTTCTCATGATGGTATTTCTATTCTTATAAAAAATGATGATGTCCAAGCGAGCCATAGTATGCTTCTTTGATGGGGTGAATGAGGTGAGCCTGAGTTCCTCAAAAGGGACATGGCCACTGGTAAGTATCTCACTTGTTGTTCTAGGAAGGTCCAAGTCGATTTTTTGTGGGATATTGGGCTCATTCTGGGCTATCTCTTTGTCCACAGCTTTCTTGAACTTATCTTATTCTTCTTTCCTCTTAATCTCTTTTGTTGCTTCCCTTTCTGTTGTTTCCTTTCTCCTCTGTTATTCCTCTACTTGATTTTGTGCCCCCTATGCTTGCTTCTTTTCAGCTTCTTCTTTCATCTTGTTCTCTGCTTCTTCTATTTACAACTTTATAGCCTCTTCATTTTGTTTCTAAATCCTTGCCTCCATTATGCGCTAATAGTCTTTCTAGCGCTAGCACTACTCTTTCGATCAAAGCATTTGTTGTCGCTCTTCTGAACACTTCTTCATCCTTGTCGAAGAAGTCTGCATATTCAAAATGTATCTTAACCACTATGCAATTTTCAACGGCCTTCTTCCTTCTATCATTCCTCGTAAAACTCTTCCCCCCAAAATGGAACACTTTTAGATAATTCACAAAATCTTCAGCCCCTTTCACTCTTGAAAGTTTATAGGCACCGATACAGAAGGACAACGGAGGAAATGAGGATTTTTTATGATCATGCAAGTAGCTTCCAATCCCATTTATGAATACTTTCCTCACAACCTCCTTGTGAACTACAAAGTCTATGGTATATCTGGGTAAAAGGGATGGAGCTCAGGAACATACATACATTCTAACGTACGTTCCCTCCCGTGAGAAGTAGTAGTCCCCATATTCACCTATGACTGCCATTGCATTTTCAGACAAGCAGTTTGGTTCTTCATGGAAAATTATCCAATAAAGAGGCATGAGGAACTCTTCACATATGATCTTATAATAACTTGCATATCGATGGGCCCACAGGATCTGATAGGCCATGTATATTGGAGATTCAGCTCAATTCTAGATTCACCCCAACTTAGGGAATGGGAGTCTAGTCAATATGCAATCTATGAGGTATGAATACATATAGATTTCTGCCTTATTTTGGGTTAAACATCCTTGTGCAGCTGCGATTGATGTTGACAGATTGTTTGAGATGATGTCTGCCCACTTAAAAACTATGCTGTAAAAGTCTATGTAGTAAATTAGAGGTACTCAATTTAACTTGTAGATAGTCCCATTTTCCTTGCCAAAAATTATGCTCCACAATAAAGCTATAATTTTGAAAGGGGTCCTTAAGCTTTGACAGTCATATTTTCCGCTTGCCTTTTGTCTCAACTGCTTTCCTAATACTATCATTTTCTTAGCATATTCCAAGGGGTATATGTTTATACCTTTGATCCAATATTTAGTCAACATGACCTGGGATGGCACTAACTTGTATGTTGCTGCTATATGAGATGGATGGGATGAGGAAAATGCCTCCCCTTTGGCATCATAAATGATTCTTGATGTGGGATCATATTGCGGTAGAATCCACCCGATAACTTCTGAACAGGGAAAGAGTTGTGGGAGTGTAGGGCTTTGGTGATGCTCGGCATTTTGATATTTTGATACAAAACCGTTTATTTGAGACCTACATCAGGGATATCTTGGTCTCAGATCATTTGATACAATCCCCCCCATTTGAATTCAAGGGAAATTCCTGTTACTGCTTTTGTATCTTCAAACATGGTTTCTATTCTGGTGTCTAATATAACCTACACGTATGAATATGATTTGCTTACTTTAGACTTCTTCCTGGAACCCTTCTTAGGAATTTGCAAATCCTATTGAAAAGAAGAAAAATGGTACAAGCAATTTAAACAACAGTTTGTTGAAGCAGTTTTTTCTTTCATATCACTAGCACTGGGATGTGTTGAGAGAATAACATACATGATTTCAAATTTTTTCTTTTCTCCTTATTTCAACAATGTGCAGATGTGTGGGACATAGTATGAAATTGAGAAAGCTAAACAAAAAACACTTCAAAATATTCTTCCCAACATTTTATTAATAAACACAACAATTTTCGGTGCTACTTGTGGTTTGTGATAATGATTGAGCCGATAATTCAATGATGTTTCTTAAGGGATTAGAATTTAGTTTTATGGGAAAAAGTGTGGGTTGTGGTGTGATTAATACTATAGTGGGGTATGAGGACCTAAAGATACACGCGGGATGCCTCTTTTGTGAACAAAGTGATGAGTAGCTTAAGAAATCTACATGACTACCCTACTCTATCTACCAAAGAAAACGCCAATGGCATGAAATGCTTTGGTTACCTGGGTAGGTTCTTATGTTGGTCTTATGGAAGAAGCAAACTCACTATGCTCATCCAAAGTGCACAAAACTACTACCTGTGGTCAACCCACTCCTCAAAAAGTGGTTAAGCCAACGAAGAGCTTATAGGGCACTTGGAAAGAGGCAGGTAAAATGGCGAGAGAAGAAAACCTTAAATGCGTGAAACTTCAACAATTATAAACCCAACGACTACTCTACCAGGTGACATGGCAAGGAAGGTTAAAACACCCACTATAATATCCACATATACCTTCAATCATTCATATTGGTTTGTAAGAGTCACCAATGGATTGAGTACATCTACTCGACAGACTAGGTTCTTCATCCCTATGATTGTGGCCTTCTCCCCTCGGCTTGTTTTTCCAAGTCTTTAATCCCATTGTGTGCTCATGACATCTACGTTAATATATACGTTCAATAACATTACCCATCCCGACATAGTGAGTTAGGTGCATGGATTACTAACTAGAATCTCACTTTGCAAAACTATCTCTATGGTAAAACAAAAGTTTCCCCTTTTCTATATTCCCAACGTACTCTCTATTGAATTTTTTCTTAGTGTAGTTCCAGTATTCCCCCTTATCCAAGTGTTAGGGTATTCAGCTCCTCGAAGTGATGTTTCTCCCTGTGTAAACCTCCTAGTTTGGTGGGTAATGAGGGGCGAGGATATGAGTCGCTCTCCTAGTGTAGTATCCCCTTTGCTTTGCTTTATTTGGGCAGGGAAGAGCAGCATTAGTCACAAAGATAACAGCAATGGAATGCATTGAAGGGATATATTCAATATAAGAGAAATCCCGCTAAGGTCCCATTGCACCACCAATGGCTCATCCATTCTCATTTGTATTAGCTCGGAACTCGTATGGTAAAGCACAAAAAAGGCTAGGTTGAGCATAAGAAAATAATTGGTTGATTGGGCCATTTATGACTCTAGTGGAACATCTAACGTGCAACATGTGCTACTAGCTAAACCCACTCTTTCCATTGCTAGCTTAAGGTCGTGGTATTTTAACTTCTTAAAGAAAAACAATAAAAAAAACTCTAAAAAGTCAAACGGGAACAGGGTGACCTACCTGTCTGTTGTTGAGAGGTTGTGGAAGCTAGCTGAGCACAACGGGGATTCATACTTGTCTTCTAATGACCGGTGGAGCTGGAAACAACACTTTTTAATAATCAAACAAAAATCCTCTACCTTATTTATACAACGTGAAACAAAACCTAGTCATTAATAAGGTTGATGGAGTCATTAATGTTCTTGGTGGAGTCATTAAGGTTGTTTGGCACAAAATTATTTTTTCGATGCTCAGTCACCTCCTAAGAAACAATGTCACTGAACGAGTCAGCGCTATTTCTTGAGTTTCTCTGATGGATTGACGTGTCTTATGATTTCCCTGCGACTGTTTCAGCGGCACTCGTCGAGTTGCCTCGAAATTGGTCACCATCGCTGGATGAATCTTGTTGACTAACTCCTTATTTTTACTTGCGAGAAAAGTGATTTTGTACTTTCAACCATTTCGATGACACTCGCTCAATTTTTCTAAGAGTTCAGTGTTTGCTGGTCAATTGGATCAACTCGCCAAGTTCCTCCGACAGTGTTGGCTTAACTTGCCTAGTTTCTCTAAAAAGATGAAAGGATGAAATGTTGGTCGAGCTTTGATAGGGGAATGAGTGAGGACTATATATGTATTAAGAGTTCTTCATGGGTTCCAAACAACTAATCGAGTACATCCGTGACCTCTGTTTCTATTACGTATGTAGTAAGATGATCACTCGACCTCCTCCGAATTATGGAATGAGTGATGGATAGCCAACCCGATTTATTTATAGACCCGACCAGCGGTCCAACTCCATCCAAATTATTCTTAAAAGAAAGGGAATTGTTGGTCGAGGGATGATTCATGTGATGGCCAATCACACTTATGCTAATAAATGGGTGATTGTGCAAGGATCACCCTTATTATAAGACATGGCTCTAGAACTACTACAACATTTTAATATCTGATGTTTCCATCTCTTCTTGGACCTAGGACTGACTCTCCTAGGACTGAATCTTTTGGTTGGCTCCTAAGATCTATGGGACCCATGGGGATCGATCCTCCAACTAGCACTAGTCCCATAGTTTGCATAGATACGTTTTCACCGGATCTACTACCACTTGCCACTCTAGGTGACTACTTTGCAAATGATGTTTTGCCTATATTTGGCATAGACCCAAGTTTTTTATTTCGATAATATTGACTCAAATTGTCGAGTTATTCCGATATTGTCGGCTCAATTTTCCGAGTTCTTTCGATACATCAGAGCAAAATTCCAAGTTTTACTTAGCCAAAAAAAGCCTTCTTTTCTCGATCTTTCAAAAAACTAAGTGTTGAAGTGTGAATTTCTTTGAAGGAGAAAAACATATCTAAGTCTACTTCTACAGAAAGTAAAAGGAGGGGCCCTAAAATAATAAAATTCTTGGGGAAGCGGTTGCAGCAGCAACAATTGGCAACTAGTTGGTGAACACAAATCTCTGGAAAATCCCTCCTTGAAAATCATAAATGCTACATGGTACTAGATTCTGAATGTGCAACAAACTTCCCATTCTATTCCCCAAGACTCTTTAAAAGGCTAGAGTTTAACTAGGGAAATAAATTTTGTGCATTACATTGGTTGTCACATTTTCAGGAGTATGGTAACCAAGGCCAGAAGTCTTGATAACTCTCCTAGGAACAAAGTATGAAATTAATTTTACTTCCATATTTTATTTGCCACTAGCTATAAATCCACAGGATCGTAACAGAATCAGAAACATGTATTCATTTGATCCCCATTCCCATGCTATAAGCATTCTTTTGATGCTTCTTTTATGGACACTTTTTTTCTTTCGAGTCTTCCTTGATGTCTTTCTTCATTTTCTGAATCTAGCATGGGTTCTACCATCCATAATGTCCTTTTGTGTGAGTGATAAATTTGTATGCTCATCATGCTCATGAACGGAGAAGAACCTTTCTCATATTGGTTGTTTAGAAAACCCTTTTTATCTGATGATTTATTCTCTCAACATCTGTTGGGGAAAAATATTAAACAAATTATAACATATATCCAACAATTTAATTGTCAACCCGGAGAGAGTGTAAACTTGTGAGGTATAGACAAAATATATGTAGGGGCAGAGTATTGTTAACTTAATCTAATATTATAGGTGACTGAAATTAAAAATGCATGCAACTGAAATTAAATTAAGCTTGCAAAAGCAGGAAATGACATGAAAACAAATCTAATCTAGAAAAGAAGGAAATTGCATGAAACAAATCTAATCTAGGAAAGAATAATATTTTATGAAATAAACTGATATAAAACAATCAACATTAACTTGTGAGCTCACATAAAATCAACACAACTAACTCGTAACCAAAACAACACTGAAAATCTATACTAACAACTCATAAGAAACAAACTCAAATTAACATGAGAGAGTAAAAGGATTTGCATTAAGCATCATCTCCATTAAATAACAATCAAAATCTACTCTATGAATAACTCTCAAAAAGATCTAAACTATTCTCTACTTCCACACCACTAGAGAGATCTCTAATAAAATGAGGAGAGAGCCCTCCTATTTATACATGAATTCAACATAACTAATCATAATTACAGATCCACTATTATCTCATCTTATCCCTTCAAATCCTCAACAAATCCACTTTTTTTTCAACTCAT
>LPNX010419839.1:1349-75646 GCA_001517045.1 Pseudotsuga menziesii | reverse complement strand
TTCATTGCAGTCTGCAAACTGTTTTGGGAACTGGGCATTTTCCAGAACTTTGATCTCTAGACCCTCGAAGCTCCCTGTTTGCCCCACTTTAAGTTTAAAAAAGAATAAAAAATACCCCATTAAATGAGATATATAGAATATCTTGCAACTCGTTGAGAAGAAAGGGACATAATTACACCGAATTTAGAATCTTTCTTTTAATAATTGAGATTCACATTATTTTCACAATATTTTAAAAAAAAAAAATTTCAACAAGCGTCACTTTCACATGTCGCTTTTCCGACGGTTTTGCTGGAGATCCGTCGCTTATGCGACGCTTTCACATGTCACTTTTCCAACGGTTTTGCTAGATAGGTGTCGCTTATGCGACGCTTTCACGTGTCGCTTTTCCGACGGTTTTGCTGGAGATCCGTCGCTTATGCGACGCTTTCACGTGTCGCTTTTCCGACGGTTTTGCTGGAGATCCGTCGCTTATGCGACGCTTTGACATGTCGCTTTTCCGACGTTTGTGCTAGATATCCATCGCTTAACTTTTTCTACTGTCGAAAATATTCCGTCGCTTAACCGACGCTTTAAATTTAACCGACGGTTGCTTAGGTGTCGCTTAAGCGACGGTTACTCAGGTGTCGGAAACCCGACGACAAGTTTCCGACGCTTAACAAAAAAATCAAAGTGTCGTACATGCGACAGGGAAGTGTCGAAAATCCGACATGACAGCCGTCGGATTTTTGGTCAAAATGTAGTAGTGCCAAATGCAACAGAGGGCAGTTCAATGTACCACTTTGTTGCGAAACTAGTCAGAGTTCTTTGGAACAATCTCAACTAAATGATGTAATCATTCAGTGAGTTGGAATAGCACCATTGAAAGGTGGTGATATGAGCCCCTGGGTCTTCACCAACTTTGCATTTGAATTTTGGAATATCCAAGGGTAACTTGGTAGGGACAGGTGGCAAGGTGGCATCATGTCCTACCGGTTCATTCATTAACTTGAACAAATTTGGAAAATTCAAAGTTTCCAGGCGTTGCCGCCTTTCACACACCTGGGTTACGTGGCAGAAATATTCAAGCCACTCGGTGTGTCCTAGGGGGAAAGTCTCGAGTCAAGGCTGTCACCTTTTTCTTGACTCCTCCATTCAGATTAACACCTAACGAAGGAAAGGGGGGTAGACCCTATTAAATTACTAAGGCTAATTACTTAGTGTGATGGTGTTACATTGATTAAGTTGTTTAAGAGTTTTAAAATTAACCAGTGGAAACAAAAGATAACAAGATGCAATATTTAAAGCATATAAGCACAGTAATGACACTCAATATATATATATATAATTGAAAGAAATGATAAAAAAATCACCAGTGCCTTAAATGGAGTCAATAGAGAAAATAATGTGCTTGCATGTGCTTGAAAGAATGTTTTGCAAATGTCTCTTCGTAGATTTTAAATTAATGCATAATGTAAATGAATTAAATTAGGTGAAAAGGGGACTCCAGATATACCCGACGGGTACTTGGAGTATGTCCAAAAGTGAAATTTCACGGCTACCCACAAGGTGTTTGTGGGATCGACCAGAGTCTCAGAGACTATTGTTCATAATGCACCCATCAGGGTGTGACAGAGATCGATGCCTTGAGGTCACTTTCCAGTTGTTCCCACTCCTCGGTATTTTGCCACCGCTTAGAGTTTGTTCGAGGTATTGGTTTTTGTCCTATTTGTTTGTCAATTTGGGAGGTCAGGAATAATTAATATAGTCACTCAAGTGCTTTTGATGCATCTTGACTGATCGGACGAACCGCAGCCAAGTACAGAGCATACACACTGGAGTCTTTGTTATTTTTAGTAAATTTTAAGAAAGGTGTTCTTATTAAAAAGAAAACCCTCAAGGAACCTCTTTTGGTCCAAATGGACCTCAATCAGGGAATCAAGGATGGGTTTATTTTATTATGATTATCAAAACAATAAATGAAAATGAAATCAGAGATACACAACACCGGTTTTATAATTATTCCTACCACGCATCTCTTTCCCCTTGCAGTTCAATTGGGAAGTCGTGGGGTGAGTAGTATGATTAATTTTGAATTGAAAATATGGAATAATGAAAAATATTATCAAATTATACAATCCTGCATGTCAATACTAAAATAGAACAGAAAAAGGGAAAAATGAAAAAAAAGTGAAATGGACGAGGATCCCCCCTAGGGGGGAGGGGAGCGGCCTCAAAAGAGCCTAATAAAAAAATATTTCCTTTTATTATTATTGGTTACAATATCATCAAAATTAAATTTCATAATCCTCTTGGTCCTTATACGGGATGAAACCACGATCTTACAACTTTCCCAAAATTTTAAAATTTCAGTCAAAGGGGAGACCCCTGGGGGGATTTGAACGATCCCAAGACCACTTTTGAACATAAGATTCTCTTCTTTCCGTTATGACTAATAAAATACAGTGATTATGTTAGAATTAAATATGCCCAAAATCACTTTAAGAGTACCTTTGGGTCAGCCTACTTTAACTAAAAAAAAATTAACTTAAAACTAGCTAAACCGGTGAGAAAGGAACCAAGGAAAGCAAGCTTTCCTTGGGGTCTTGGCTTGATATTTGTGCAGCCAATGAAATATTCACTAATTTTTGGATTTAATCTTTTTAAAACATAAAATAAAATCTATATCATGCAACCTACGGATTCTCTTTAAATTGCCATGCAAAATGAACGATTTCCCTAAGCTAGATCTAGAATGCTTAATGATACTTTTCAAAAATGAGATCTAGACTATGAGCTTTGAAATAGTAGATATATGTAATTTTTAATTTAATATGACATATCTAAGATATAAAAAATCTTTCAAGCAAAGGAACAAGTTAAGATTTGGAGTTTTATAAGGAGGAAGAGAGAGGAAGAGTGATGGTAGCGTTCAATATCCACCATGGAGCTTTCAGGTGGAATGTCGAGGGACTATGCCTTTGAATGGTTTTGGAGAGAGTGAAGAAGAAAACTAGATCAGAATCCTCTCCAATCTAGGAACCTGCAACTGAATCCAAATACTTGCCAAAATACTTGTGATATCCGGTTAATACATACACAAAGATTTTAGAATAACTTGCATATAAACTTATAAAACATGCTGAATATAGATCTCTAAACATGCATCAAAGGAAAGGGATGGCCAATAAACTTATTGAAAATCTCCTTTCCTATCAAGATTATAACAATCTTATTATCAATCTTAGTAATGAATCCAAAAACAATCAGCAAATTATGAACATAGATACAGGTTACCTTAGTAAAACATGGCAATACTCATCCATGGATACAATGACATGACACCATCTTGCCACCAAAGTTTCTCTTTAATTCAAATGAACAATAACAATAGTACAATAGCAATAGAACCTCAATCCTAGTTCTGAATAGCTTAGAAGAGGTGATCTGAGCTTTATTTATACAAAAAATAGGAGATCCAGCCCAGGGGGGTGCAAATCCCAAGGAGATAGACCACTACAACTAAAGGAGAGTCCATCAATGCCAAATCTGAAGCTGAAATGAGCTTCCACTGAGTCTACTTGTTAATTGTGGGGTTGATTGAGCTGACACATCAACCTACTAACTAACACATCAACCATAGAGCTTCCAGAAGAGCCCACACCTGTGGAGGAGAGAGAGAGGACACAATTCCCCATAAAGGAGGCTGAAGTTCAACTCTGGATCTATCCAAATCACCTCCTTCAGTCAAGGATTTGTCAGATCAATTCAATCTAGTGGCGATGAGACTGATTTCAATCAAATTGGTTTAGAATCCATTGATCTAGGATTTTGGATTTGCTCCATTATTCATCAATTTATTAGTTAAAATAATCAATAATTGATTTTTTGGGGCTTTCTGACCTGAGTGATGGAAAATCACTCAAAACTAGGAAATAATAGGTCTATAGGTTTACTGTGTGCTCTTAGCTTGAAAATGGGCACCTACATGACTAAATCTAACTTCCAAGCCCACTTTTATTACAAAACCAATTTTTTCAATTAAACTATTAAAAAATAGCCTAAGTTTTGGAAAAATTAAATTTTAACAAAAAACACTGAAAAAATTTAAAAATTAAAAACCTAGGGGGACTTAGACGTGTTCATATGACTCAACCATAATGTATATCATGTTTATACATTGACACATAGACTCTAATAACCTCAATAGGACTAAATTCCAAGCCGACCACCCCAAATTTGGAGGAATTGAGTGAAAAACTTAGAAATTATAAGTCGTTTATTCAACAACCAATAATAACCAATGGAGAAAACACCCTGGGCTGATCAGATTGACAAATAAAGTCTATGAGACTGAGTCTTTTACAGATGCTATCATTCTAGAACATTTATTACAACTCCCCCAAGGGAGTATGAACATGTGATATACAGGAAAGTTTCCCAGAAGCAAGACTGAAGGTCTTCTGAAGTCCGAACAAGTTATCCTTTTTCGGTTCACCAGGCTCACTTGATAAAAAACCACTAAGTACAACTTAGGTGGTAACATCTAGCTCCTACTTTGGGACGTGTGCTCAATCTGTTATTTAAGGAAAGGAGAGGATACGAGAACACCAGAATCTCTGGTTTATATACCACGTAAAAACATCTCAACTTGACAAGAAAACCTCAGTAGCACAAGTTTTATAAAAAACCAAATGAACCATTAAGCTGATTTATTTAAACAAAATAAATGGAGCTAACTAATTTATTATTATTATTATTATAGCTAAGTACAAAAAAAAATGAATAAAGTAAATTCTCTCTTTTAAGGAGCTTATTTTCCTACTCCAAGCATGATATAAAAAGGGTTAAGTGTAATCAGAAATCCAATATAGCCACCTAAGCATTTTATTAACATAAATAAAATTGTCCTTGTCTTTGGTTACCTGCCAAAGTAAGGATACTTTATTTAGAAAATGCAAACCTGCGTGATGATCTAGAATGGGTGGGATGGATGGGATTTCATAAGAATATATTACTTCATCAAATTGCTTCCATACTAGTATGTGCTCGTGCATGCTACTTCCATCCATGACTGGATAGAACTGATATACCAATCGACATGATGAGGTAGACTGACTACATCATCATACTAATCATTGGGGCTTATCAAATGATAACTTGTTGTATAAGCCCCAAGTAGATCCAAATCGTAAGGAACCTCTATATGTGAAAAAGATGGTTGAGACTGGTATTCCACTGACTGCATCACATATGACTTTTCACAAAACTGCTTCTCAATGTCTTCATTACTGATACCTTTGTGTAGCTTTGCATGATATGACTCTAAATGATCATGTGAATATTCTGAATGCTCCTCTTCCATACTAAGGTTTTCCCAGGCATCTAGATCCGTGCTCCCCTCTGTGGACGTATCGTAGATTGGACTTCCACAAATTTTTGAATAGACACTCCCGTTGTTAGACATATCATGGATGGGATTCTCCATAATATTTTCACAAGTTGGATTATCTATGAAATTCCAATAGTCATCACTCCCATCCATGTCATATGTAGGGGACTCTTCATTCATGGAATCATGCTCCTGCCTATCCATGTCTTCCTTTTATTCATAACAATCTTCTTCAGAAAAAATGTTACAGGGCAATAAAATTTCCAAACCTTCATCAACATGTGGAGAACAAGGTCTAGTGTCACCACACACCATACTGATCTTATCATAAGTTTATTTATAGGCTTCTGTTATGATATCATGAAGAGGATCTTCAATATTATCTTCAATCAAGGAAACGTTTTGGAAATATTCAATGGGATCACTTGGGATGTGTTACTCAGTGGGTTTCTCTAGAGGGATTTGTGGAAAAATATCAGCATTGCAACAAACTTGAGAATACCTCAAATATTCAATGTTTTTAGCTATGGTGACATGAGGAGAGACTTGAACAATGTGTTCTGTTACGGGCTCCTCCTGAAGCTCTTCAATAGGATCATCCTATATTTTCCCTTCCTCGGAATATTGTTGTGTATTGGGAGATACCTCATATTCTTTAATAAGCCGCTTGATTGCTTCCTTTCTTGAATAACTATGAGGAAACTGTTTGATGGGAGTATCATGGATCTCCTCTTCACTTAAATGTTCAAGAAGTGATTCCAAGTATTCAATACTTTGTGTCATGGAAAAAGGTCCATCATATGTTTCCATGTGATACTCTATCCTAGATAGGTAGAAGGTACATATAACCATTCATACTACCCCTACCATCATGCCACTACTCTAAAAACATCCAAAGGAGGCTTGGAAAATAATTTATAAATTTATTAGGAAGGCCCTGATAGAACCAACAACATGCCTCACCCCAAAAAGTACCAACAAACATTTCCATCATATTGTCTTCATGAAGAATATTGGAGTCAGCCATCAACTGAAGGAAATATTTGACATGCCAGATGGTCGAATCACCATAATTTCCATGAAATACTGGAAGCCATTTATATGCATCCCCCACACCATCACTAAAGTTAGGAAAACCCGGGATGTTTGAGAACTCGATAGGTTGAAAAATTCTGATTATCTGGGAACCATATTGCTCCCTTAATTCATCCATATCAAAAATTAATAGTATGCATTCGATATAACCATTAAACCTTGTATTGAATAGGTGGAACTGTCAACTGACGATATTTAAAGGTTTTAACATGTCGCATGGGCCCATCTACACACAACAAAACTTCACAAGTTTATGAGATAACAGGGTTTTATTCCTTCAATGGAGTCGCCATGTGAGAATAAAAATATACATTTAAGAACTCTCACAATTTTTTTTTTCTTTCCTTTGTAAAAATAAAAACTGAAAAAAAAGTCAGTGGAGTCACCAGATAAAAATTAAAGATCTAGTCTAAGCATTCCTCAAACAAAGAAAAAACAAAAGGGAAGAAAACAAAAGTGGTACTTGGGAATAAAAAGATTTCTCCCTGACAACGGTGCCAAAATTTGTTGCTTTCTTTCACACACCTGGGTTACATGGCAGAAATATTCAATCCACTTGGTGTGTCCTTGGGGGCAAGTCTCGAGTCAAGCCTGTCACCTTGTTCTTGACTCCTCCATTCAGGATAACTCCTAACGAAGCCAAGGGGGTTAGACCCTATTAAATTACTAATGCTAACTACTTAGTGTGATGGTGTTAGATTGATTAAGTTGTTTAGCAGTTTTAAAATTAACCAGTGGAAACAAAAGATAACAAGATGCAAGATTTAAAGCATATAAGCACAGTAATGACACACTCTCTCTCTCTATATATATATAATTGAAAGAAATGATCAAAATAAATCACCAGTGCCTTAAATGGAGTCAACAGAGAAAATACTGTGCTTGCATGAGCTTGAAATATTTTTTTGCAAATATCTCTTGGTAGATTTTAAATTAATGTGGAATGTGAATGAATTAAATTAGGCGAAAAGGGGACTCCAGATATACTCGAGGGGTACTTCGACTATGTCCAAAAGTGAACTTTCACGGCTAGCCACAAGGTGTTTATGGGCTGGAACAGAGTCTTAGAGACTTCTATTCATAATGCACCCATTAGGGTGCGACAAAGATCGGTGACCCGAGGTCACTTTCCAGTTGTTCCCACTCCTTTGGGTATTTTTCCAACGCTTACAATTTGTTCGAGGCGTTGGATTTTCAGCTGATGGTTTGTCAATTTGGGAGGTGAGGATTAATTAATCTAGACACTCAAGTTCTTTTGATGCAACTTGACTGATCGGATGAACTGCAGCCAAGTACAGAGCATACACACTAGAGTCTTCGTTATTTTTAGTAAATTTTTAAAAATGTGTTCTTATTAAAAAGAAAACCCTCCAGGAACCTCTTTTGGTCCAAGTGGACCTCAATCGGGGAATCAGGGAGGGGTTTATTTTATTATGATTATCGAAACAATAAACAAAAAATGGAATCATAGATACACAACACCGATTTTCTAATTAGTCCTACCATGCATCTCTTTCCCCTTGCGGGCCAATCAGGAAGTCGTGGGGTGAGTAGTATGATTACTTTTGAATTGAAAATATGGAATAATGCAAAATATTATCATAGTATACAATCCTACATGTCAATACTAAAATAGAACAGAAAAAAGGGAAAAATGCAAAAAAAGTGAAACAGAAGTGGATCCCCCCCCCAGGGGGATGGGGAGCGGGCTTGAAAGAGCCTACTCAAAAAATATTTAATTTGATTATTATTGGTTGCAATATCAGCAAAGTGAAATATCATAATCCTCTTGGTCCTTATACAGGATCAAACCAAGATCTTACAACTTTCCCAAAATTTTAAAATTTCAGTCAAAGGGGAGAACCATGGGGGGATTTGAACGATCCCGAGGCCAATTTCGAACAGCAGATTCTATTATTTATATTATGCCTGATAAAATACATCAATAATGTTAGAATTAAATATTCCCAAAATCACTTTAAGAGTACCTTTGGGTCAGCCTACTTTAACTAAAAAAAACTAAGTTAAAACTAGCTAAACCGGTGAGAAAGGAACCAAGGAAAGCAAGATTTCCTTGGGATGTTGGCTTGATGTTTGTGAAGCCAATGAAATGTGAAATTATTTTTGGGTTTAATATTTTTAAAACATAAAATGAAATATATAGGATGCAACCTACGGATTCTCTTTAAATTTCCATGCAAAACGGACGATTTCCCTAAGCTAGATCTAGAATGCTTATTGATACTTTTCAGAAATGAGATCCAGACTATGATATTTGAAATAGTATATCTATGTAATTTTTACTTTAATATGACATATATAATTTATAACAAATCTTGCAACCAAATTAACAAGTTAATATTTGGATTTTTATAAGGAGGAAGAGAGAGGAAGAGTGCTGGTAGCCTTGAAGATCCATCGTGGAGCTTTCAGGTGGAATGTCGAGGAGCTATGAATTTGAATGGTTTTGGAGAGAGTGAAGAAGCAAACTAGATCAACATCCTCCCTAAGCTAGGAACCTGCAACTGAATTCAAATACTTTCCAAAATACTTGTGAGATCCGATTAATTCATACACAGAGATTTCAGAAGAACATGCATATAAACTTATAAAACATCCTGAATCTAGATCTATAAACATGGATCAAAGGAAAGATATGGCCAATAAAATTATTTAAAATATCCTTTCCTATCAAGATTATAATAAGCTTATTATCAATCTTAGCAATGAATCCACAAAAAATTAGCAAATTATGATCATAGATACATGTTACCTCAGTAAAACATGGCAATGCTCATCCACACATACAATGACATGACACTGTCTTTCCTCCAAAGCTTCTATTTATTTAAAATGAACAATAACAATAACACAATAGCAACAGAACCTCAATCCTAGTTTTGTCTAGCTTGGAAGAGGTGATCTAAGCATTATTTATACAAAAAATAGGTGACCCAGCCCATAGGGGGCACAAATCTCAAGGACATAGACCACTGCAACTAAAGGAGAGTCCATCAATGCCTAATATGAAGCTGAACTGAGCTTCCACTGATTCTACTTGTCAATCGGGGGCCTGATTGAGCTGACACATCAACCATAGAGCTTTCGGAAGAGCTCACACGTGTGGAGGAGAGAGAAAGGGAACAATTCCCCATAAAGGAGGCTGAAGTTCAATTTTGGATCTATCTAGATCATGTTTTTCAGTCAAGGATTTGTCAGATCGAGTCAATCTAGTGCCGATGAGACTGATTTCAATTAAATCAGTTGAGAATCCGTTGATCTAGGATTTTGGATTTGCTCCATTATTCATCAATTTATTCATTAAAATCATCAATAATTGAATTTTTCGGGCTTTTTGACTTGAGTGATGGAAAATCACTCAAAACTAGGAAATAGTGGGTCTATAGGTTTACTGGGTGCTCTTATCTTGAAAATGATTACCTACATGACTGAATTTGACTTCCAAGCCCACTTTTATTACAAAACCAATTTTTCCAATTAAACTATTAAAAAATAGCCTAAGTTTTGGAAAAATTAAATTTTAATAAGAAACACTAAAAAAAGTAAAAAAAAAAACCTAGGGGGACTTAGACATGTTCATATGACTCAACCATAATTCCTAGCATGTTTATACATTGACACATAGACTCTAATAACCTCAATAGGCCTAAATGCCAAGCCAACCACCCCATATTTGGAGGTATTGAGTGAAAAACTTAGAACTTATAAGTCGTTTATTGAACAACCAATAATAACCAACAAATAAAGTCTATGAGACCGAGTCTTTTACAGACACTATCATGCTATAACATTTATTACAACTCCCCCAAGGGGTTATGAAAATGTGATATAGTACAACAAAGTTTCCTAGAAGCAAGACTGAAGGTCTTCTAAAGTCTGAACAAGTTATCCTTTTCTGGTTCACCAGGCTCACTTGATAAAAAACCACTAAGTACAACTTAGGTGGTAACACCAAGAAAGGAAGCTTGAAAAGTACCATCTTGGA
Organism: Pseudotsuga menziesii; assembly: GCA_001517045.1. Taxonomy (NCBI): domain Eukaryota; kingdom Viridiplantae; phylum Streptophyta; class Pinopsida; order Pinales; family Pinaceae; genus Pseudotsuga; species Pseudotsuga menziesii. The sequence continues at coordinate 65,174 of LPNX010419839.1, read as the reverse complement.
AAGTAGAAGGACGTTCCCCCTGGTTCCCAAAAGTAAAGGAGAGGTTGCCCCTAGCTACAGGTTGTGAAGTAGTCGGACTACTTTGAAAAGGATTCCACCCATAAGCTAGTGGATTGTTCATATGTGGTGCATTGTATGTGGTTTGAGCTGCTCCAAATGAAACTGGAGTAGGTATTCGTCCGCTAAATAGAGAGAAAGGAGATCTTGTGAAAGGAGTCTAAATCGGTGTTTTAAAACCTTGACCATAAGCATTATTGTTTCCAAACTACACCCCTACATAAGCAGGTGTGGGGCCTACATATGGAGTGGATGGGGGAATGTGCCCCCCATTCTAAGGAATACCCTCGACAAATGAAGAGGATCCAATAGGACCACTCTGAGCAGTGTGTGCAAAATAAGGTGAAGCAAAAGGTACACTAGGAATCCCAGTGACCACCCCACCAGAAGTTCCTGCCACATTTGTTGAAGTTGGTGGTTGAACCACCCAATTAGCTAGAGTTAAGGGAATACCAGTTATACTTGTTCTAGGAGTACAAACTGGGGAAGGTGGCACTCTTTCAGTCGAAATAGCTGATATGGGGGTAGAAGGACTTTCTCCTGCAGTAGACATTAGTATGCTTACAGGAACACCAATCACAGGTGAATTGAAAGGACAAACCTACATGATAACGAGATTGTTTAGGTCAATAAGAGGCGAATTAAAGTTTCTTGCAAACTCATCATCGTAAAAGTCTTCTATCTCTGCTGTGGTTGTATCAACCTGCTTTGTCCTAAGTTTTGGTTCACCCAGAACTTCACTAGTTCCTACCAGTTCAAAGGAATCGTCTTTGTCTAATCTCCGCCTTTGAGGGGGCGGTGAAGGCTCTACTGTAGTAAACGGATGAAGGTTTTGAATCCTTCTTTACCTTCTAAGTGGTTTGTTCTCCACGATTGAAAATTTTACTCAATAAAATTCATAGACCCTAAGGTCAGATAAACACAAACAAACCACACAACAATCACTACAAAATTTCCTAAAGTCACAACAGACACAAGAAGTAAAGATATGCTTCCCAAAAGAAAGATGAGAGATAGTTACTTGGTTTCCTTGTAGATGTTCTTAGGCACAAGCAGAGGAATCACCCACCACCCTCCCACACCTTCTACCCAGGTTACCTTCCAAGCTCATCCAAGGTTAACCAGAAATAACCTTCCGGTGTATCTAGGTGTGAACCCTAATTGTTAAAGAGACTAAAGGCTACCTCAACTATATTGAAATTCTGGGGGAACAGTCGCAAGCCTGATTCATACGCATGGGTAGGGTAGCAAATCCCAAAACCCTGTCAACACTAGGCACCACACGGGGCCAAGAGGGTGGTATTGACAGAAGTCCCTAGATACGCAAAAACCTTGGTCTATGCTTTTACAAGGAATCAAAGGGTTATCTCCTCGGTCCAAGCCTCCACGTGACCTCATGCTTAACTCCCATTTGAGAGGATATTCCCAGATACAATCAACACAGAAGATGGTTTACCTATCGATTGGCCAATTACGTCTGAATTTAAATACTTGTAGAGAGTTTAAACTCCCTATTCCACAGCTCTAGCCTAAGCTAGTTGCTGTATGAGCCTATAAAATAAAAATTACTAACAATTTTTTAAATTATATCTTCATTTTAAGGGTTGTTCTTAGTCAGAAGGTAAATGGCGTGAAATATTGTGATGTTATAGACTCGATAAGAAAAACTAAAATGATGTATAAAGCAAATTCCGAAACAAATTGCAACTACTTAAACCAAATTTCTTTTCTTTTTGCAAATATAAGCTAATGAAATTGAAACTAAGTGTGAGAAAAACTAAGAGTTCTTTTTATAATTTTTGAAATTTATTTGAAAAATAATGAAAAGAAAACATCTAAGTGTAACTAAATGCAAAAGTATAAAATGTTTTTTCTTCACTTTTTTCAAAAAACTACAATGCAACAAAATGCAAATTATTTGAGAAAGTATGAATAATGAGAGTATGTAATAAGTAAAATGAAGTATAAGGGACCCAAAATAACCAACTTCAACCAAACAAGAAGAAGACTCGAAAAAAACCTAACTTGGAGAAACTATTGAAGTAAAAAATTCCACTAGATTCACAAAAGAACAAATGCCACATTGACACTGCAAAATGCAGTACAAAGTACAAGGTATCCAAAGCCATGATCACTGAACTAGACATAAAGCACTGAACTTATCACCCAAGCAGGAGGACCAAATTAAAATCACTAAATGAAAGAAAATTCAAACAAAGAAAGCTCAAAGGCTTGAAAACAAGGAAAAAAGTGTGACATAGAAGACTTTAGACTCATAGATTCATGCCAACAACAGAAGAATCCCAAGCAATAAAAAAATCAAACAAAACAGGGACAAGCAAACCCTACCCAAATTTTATGCTTCTACATGATATACGCGACTGTGTATGCAAACAACCAGTGTACCATACACGACTGTCTTATAGAGAAACTCGCGTATACAAGGTGATATATGCAACTGTGTATAAGAAAAACCCACGTATACAACTAAAAAAAATATTTCAAGAACAGAATAGTAAATGCTTCAGGGAACACTACACTGTAAATCAAGAGCAAGATAAAAATACCACACTCAGAATTAGAACAAAGACTGGTAAAGAACCTACAGGATAAACCCATAGCAGGCTGGGCTCCCCAGTGGAGTCGCCCGTTTTGTTGTACAGGACATTTCACCCTTGTAACTTAGGATCTAGGGTTAGCAACTTACTATTTAGAATTGTAGAAAATCAGATTTATAGAAAATGGAATGAGAATAGGAAGATATCTTGGCTTACCCAGTTTATGACGGTTGATCTAGGCTTGATCTTATCTCACTCCAATCCTCTCCAAAGCTTATAGGAATGCTTCTCTTCACCTGCATAGAGCCAATTCTTCAAACAATATCTCATATATATATAAATCAAAGGTTATATGAGAAGCATATTAATAACATCATCGAACATATTCATTAAACCAATATATGTGAGACAAACACAATACAAGATTGGAAGAAGAATTCTTTGTATTAACAAAGGGTGAATAGGTAGGAATACAACCCAGGATCTGACACAAGGAATCCTCTACAACTGAGGACTCTGATGTCTACTGCTCCAAGACTCTGAAGGTATACCACCAGCATAACATTTCTCTTCAAAAATTGATTGATCAGCCCCATCCCAAGGCCTCTATTTATACTTTGGGAAATAGAGAGTTTTTGAAGGTTACGATGGTTGAGACAATTCTGATAGCTATGGATTAGGACCCAAATAATCTCTTCTAATCATTATTTATATTTTTTAAGGTCAAATTAAGGTATACAAGAGTATTAATATAGGCAAATCGCGTATGATACGCATGTTTCTGAAAGGGAACTCGCGTATGATAAGCATGTTTCTGAAAGAGAACTCACGTATGTAAGGTATACGTAGGTTGAAATGCATATACTCACGTATGATACGTGAATTGCAATGCACATAATCACATATGCAACCCAAAAATCAGAATAAAGATATATAAGGCTGGTTTGAGGATAATGCATCAAAGGTCATGCACATCTATAGTGTTTTGGCCACTTCAATCCAAATTGTCCTTTTGTGTTCCGACGTGATGAATGTCATAACTCAGATGGAGAAGTGCCAATTTGGCTGATAACAGGGGGGGTGTTCGAACATCATACCACCTAGTACCATAGTCACATACCACCTAGGACCATAGTCTCATTTGTTTTCACTTATGTTGCATAGTCCAAATATTGATTATGATGGTTTGCTGAGGCTATTGGGGGTTTTGGACCATTAATTGCACCCATACCCCACATTTTGGTCAACCGGGAGCATGAATTCCCTCATTAATGATAGTTTTTCTCCTTGGGGTTCTCCCACTTCTTAAATCATGGATTCGGTTTGACTAGAGGTGCCCATGCATTAATTTTCATTAGAGGAATTTCGAGGTCTAAAATGGGCCTCCTAAGGAAAATAATAAAATAATAGTTAAAATAATAAAATAATATTTATTAATTTTGGAGGAAAAAAGAAAAAAAACTACTTTTTGTGTTTGTAATTTTGACATATCTCCCTGTGTTTTACTCAAATTTCAATTGGGAGAGCTCGTTGGATGTGTAATTTGATTCTGCATCCAATGAGTACCCACACTGCATACTTTTGATGGACCCCTCTAATCCCCAAAAAGAAATACCTGAAAAAATGTGATGATGATGTCATCATCACATTTTTTTAGGTATTTCTTGTTTTTGGGGTAGCGTGGTTCATGGAAAGTATGCAGTGTGGATACTCGTTGGATGCGAAATCAAATTCCGCATCCAACAAGCTCTCCCGATCAAAATTTGAGTAAAAACATAGGGAGATATGTCGAAAATACAAACAAAAAAAGTAGTTTTTTTTATGACAAATATGTCAATTCAACCATTATGGTTGACTCATTTTATTGGAATTCTATTGGTTCGTTAATTCCAACTCACAAGAACTTATTGTTGGTGCATTTTCTTATAACGCCCATTTTAGACCCCAAATTTCCTCTAATGGAGTGTTTTTAGTTATTTTGGACCATTTATGACTGTCTAGAGCCACTCCCACTAACCCATGCACTCCAACACACCTACCTGACCCTTATTTATGAGCAAGCATGCTCCCCCAAAGTTCACATGGTCATTTGTGACCATTTTAGGTGGTTTGGGAGCTTATTGGTCCACCTAGGAGGTTTGAGGTCCAATCTAATCCTGCCACATGTATTCCACCAATTTGCCTGCAAAGGATGAAAATTTTCTTCGATTGTAATATAATAATGTTCTATACATATTTACATGTTGGACTGTAATATAAAACTTAGTTAATGGCACCATCTCTACTTGTTAATTTTTCTCTTTTTCATTATTTTCTTCATGTAATGTCAAATTCTTCTATTGAGAGGATTCTCTTAGCTTCTAGATGTTGTCCTCAATCATAATTTCATAGAATTCCTATCATTCACAAGGTAAAGGATACTCATATAGCCATGGATTAAAATATATCAAAAGAATCCTATTATTATGATACATGGGATAATATGGATAGTGCATCTCCATTTATACAAGAGTAATAATATATATAATATGGGCCAGTATTTAGTGGTGGTGAATACTCTCCATGACCTCCTCATATTCTCAAACCATGTGCAGTTTAAGAAACAACCCCTGCTGAGTTAACATTTCATGAAGATGGATATAATGTTGTACCATAATTCATTCTTACTACTGCCCCCTCCCTCTTCCTCCTCATTAGATGGTCTCTCTATCATGATGTAGTTCCAATAACTTGCACAAGATCTAGATTATTCCATATCCACATTGTGGATTTGTCAAGAGAAGATGAATGTTGTCTCATTTTTAATAGAGGCTACCCAAGATAGTATTTTATAGAAACACCATGCAATCACGCCACAAGTATAATTAAAAGTATAGATCTTTGAAAAATTAGATCCATCCATCACTAGTGGATAACCATTTAACTAGAAACCTCTAAGTGGTGTTTCCTCTTCCTCCCTATACTTATAGGGATGGTCCATTCTACAACTTATCAATATGATGCATTCCTCCACCTCTAAAGTTGTAGTATAGGAAAATTAAGTTTGAACAATAGTAGGAATCTGTGCAGGTTGAATATCAACAATTGGTGATTCAAGTGAATAAATTCATTAGAGAAAGGGATGTTACACACCTATATTGGGAACTGGAAGAATAGTTTGTGATTGATATTTCCTATAAGCTTCTAGGTATATAGAAAAATATTCACCTTAAAAATAATGAAATGTAAAAGGTGGGTTCTTATGCTAGTCTATGTGAGGGTGTTGAGCTGCTCTACTCATCATTGAAGCATTTGCAAGATGAACTAGATACTCTATAAATAGAACTAGACATGGTCCAAGGCTATGGGATTCAGTAGAAATAATATATCATTCTTGGATACCTCCATTGGTGGTTGAAATCAACATAGATTGTTCTTATCTCCATTAGGCTACTGAGAAGATAAATTCCACATTTTCTAATATATAGGATTGGATGGGAGTCTTGGAACAAAGAAAAATTCCTACCAACAAGTTGTGAGATAAAATCAATTAGATGAATTAGGAGGCCTAGGCCATGACTAATCCCTTAGATTAACAATTGAATTACAAAGAGATTTAGGTTTCGTATGACTAGTTGGATGCCCTCCATGAAGCCGCACTTGCTGCAAAGAAAACCATATCTGAATCCCCATGGGAAACACATGTGGAAATTGAACCCAGTGATAGAACAATTACACTCACAACAATTATCAATTGTACATGCAAAATCACTCACAAAAGAGACTGAATATGGAGCTGAACACTAAACTGTATTGAATAAGTGTACAATAGCCAACCCTATGAATTCATAGGCTACCACAATAAATATTTACATGAAGGATTTGAATGCATGAGGAGGCAATTCGAATCTAGTCAAAAGTAGGCTTACTAAATCTAAGCAAATCCCCCATAGGTGCATAAAGCAATTTCCAAAACTGTCAAGGAGCTCACGAATTGGAAAAATCAATTAGGAAAGATAAAAGGTAATGGAATGACAACTCATACATGCTTTTCATAATAGAAAAGAGTGGAGGATGTGGAGGACAAAAAAATAGTTAACCTCACCTAGTCAAACTTTCCCAATTGCCTTAAAGCACTGAAAAAGTAGGCAATAAAGCAGAAAAAGGAGAAGGTCACTTAGGAGGCCAGGAATAAAGTATATTTGATTCCATGAGCTTTCCCAAGAACTCCATGAGTCAAAATTAGCAATTTTGACCACTATGGATGTGTAGATGACAACTTGCATAAGGTGGAACATGGAAACTAGGCAAATAAGACAAAAATGGGTTAATTAATGTCTAAGGTAGCTAACTATGGGTTGATTATTCTAAAACCAACCCTTAAGCCTGAATTATGAGTAATATATCAGAAAATTATAGGGCCTAGCAACATGGCTTAGTCACCCTTTACATACTGCATGTCCATTTAACCAAGGAAAGAGGCAAAAACCCAGTGGAAAAATCCTCCCTTAAACATGGACTGTAAAACAAAATTTGGAAATCTTGTCATCACTCATGCTTCACAGCATGAATAGCAATCCCCAGCAGTGATTTGAGATTGCTGAAGGTCTTCTCACAAAATGATTTGGTGAAGATATCAGCTACTTGTTTTGAAGATGAACAGAAGAGTAGGTGAATGGTGCCATCATGCACAAGCTCTCTGATGTAGTGCATATGGATCTCAATGTGTTTGGTTCTCTGCTTCTGAACTAGATCATTGCAGATTTGAATGCTACTCTGATTATCACATTAGGTAGTAGTTGAGTATTCTGATTTGAAGTCACACTCTCCAAGTAACCCCTGCAACCATAAACATTGAGTTGCTGCATTTACAACTCCTCTGTACTCTGCTTCTATAGATGAGAGTGCAATGGCACTCTGTTTCTTGCTTGACCAGCTGATTGGCCCTTCTCCAAGCATGAACACATATCCTGATGTGCACTTTCTATCTGTGCTATCACCTGCCCAATCACTATCAGTAAATCCAATCAAATCAAGATCAGATTTTGCTTTATAGAAGATCCCATGTGTCCTTGTTCCCTGAACAAAGTTAAGGATCCTTTTGGATTCTTTCCAATGGATCTCATGAGGCTGATCCATGTATCTAGAAGCCACACTTACTGCATAATAAATACCAGGTCTAGTATGTGTAAGATACAACAAACATCCAATCAATTGCCTATACAGTGTATTGTTTACCATAGGTGAAGAATCAACTTCTTCAAGCTTCAATCCTGAAAGGAAAGGAGTCTTGCTTGGCTTGAAATCCTTCATTCTGAATTTGTTCAGCAAATACAAGGAATACTTGGACTGGTGCACTTTTATTCCATCTTTGGTTTGAGAAATCTCAAGTTCCAAGAATTGGCTTAAGAGCCCCAAATCTGTCATGGAGAAGGCTTGGTTCATTGCACCCTTCAAGGAAGCAATCTCATCCTTTGAGCTTCCTGTAATGAGGAGGTCATCAACATATAACACAATGATCATTAATGAACCATTAATCAACTTCAAATATACATTTGGATCTGATTTTCATTGAACAAAATTTAGTGATAGCAGAAAGCTATCAATCTTGGCATACTAAGCCCTGGGGGCTTGCTTTAGCCCATACAATGACTTCCTTAGCCTGCACACAAGAGATGGGTTAGTAGAAAATAATTGAGGATGATGCATGTATATCTCTTCAGTGAGATCTCCATTCAGGAAGGCACACTTTACATCCATGTGATGTACCTCCCATTGCTTTGAAGCTGCAATGGCTAAGGCTAGCCTGATGGAGTCCATCTTTGCCACTGGTGCAAAGGTCTCATTGTAATCTATGCCATGAATCTATGAGTAGCCATTGGATACCAATATGGCCTTGTACTTCAGAGGTTAACCATCAGCAGCAAATTTGGTCTTGTACACCCACTTACACTGAACTAGCTTCCTCCCTGGGGGAAGATCAACCAGCTCCCAAGTGTTTCTCTTCTGGAGTGAGCTGAACTCTTCCTTCATGGATTCTTTCCATATTGGATATCCTGCTGCATATTCATATGTCTAAGGATATTATTCCACCATAGTATATCATTTCTCATCAAACATAGGATCCTTCATGCATAGAGCACTCTCAAATTGAGATCTAGTCCTCCTAGGGTCATTAGGATTTCTAGCTAGCTCTCCTGCAACATGAATGATCTTGGCTGCCCATTTTGGCCTTGTAGGGATGTTAGGATATGAAATAAATTCATCACTATCATACATATCAGAATCAACATGTTCAACTATCTCTTCACTTACATTCATAGGTTCTGGTGGTGAAGAGACTTCTCCAACTTCCACTGCTACTAGGGGTTCTTCTTGAAACTGAACACACCTTTCGATGAAGGATTTGTTTGTGCTCAAATTTATCAGCTTGTACCTTTTTGAATATTTAGAGTACCCAAAAAATAGACACTCTTGGCTTTGGGGCTGCAAAGCCTTTCTCTTTTCTGTTGGAATTGTAGCCCAAGCCCTTGAGCCAAAAATCCTGAAATGGGTCACATCTAGCTTGTGCCCACTCCATGATTTGAAAGGAGTCATACCATGAAGATTTTTATGAGGCACCCTATTTTGAATATAGGCTGCACAGTTTATAGCTTTGTCCCAGTACTTTGGTGGCAAAGTCTTAGCCTCCATCATGCAGGTTGCCATCTCTTTCAGTGATCTGTTCTTCCTCTCAGCAACACCATTCTGCTGTGGTGTGTAAGGGATAGAATGCTGCATCTGAATACCTGTATCTGCACAATATTGAATAAAATCAGACTTGACATACTCACCACCATTCTCATATCTGAGGACCTTGAGTTTCCTCCTAGACTGGTTTTCAACCAAAGCCTTAAAGACTTTGAAAATGCCAAAAACTTTAGACTTGTGTTTCAGGAAGTAAACCCAGCAATACCTGGAAAAGTCATATATGAAAGTCAATGCATATTTGTCCTGACCCATGGACATATGAGGGAATGGGCCAGAAACATCACTGTGGCTCAACTCGAGGGGTGCAGAGGTTCTCTCATGACTAGCTCTCTCAAATTTATGCTCTGGGTGTTTTCCTAGGATGCAACCTTGACAGACTCCTTTGGAAATTTTTTATCTTTGGTAACCCTATGAACATCTCTTTTTCACTAAGATAAAAAAGATACTTGTAATTTAGGTGGCCAAATATTGCTTTCCTCATTAGCATGAATCAGAAGAGAAGAGGGTTTTGAGTAGGGTAAGAAGTGTGAGAACATGTATGCTTTCAAAGTATGATTTGCAACTCCTTTTGCAATGACTTTACCACTTGAGATCTCTATGATCTCAACTTCATCAGGGGAGAATATGAACTTCTTTGGAGACCCTGTGTGGGTCATATGATACACTGATAAGAGGTTAGAGGCAAGACCTGGAACATACAACACATTGCTGAACTTACCATGATCAAGATCAATCCTCCCTTTGCCCAAACTTTCAGTGAGAGAGTCATCTCCCAGTACTATTGGTGGACCTTTCGACATGTCAAGTGAGGTGAATGCCTCCTTGGTTGAAACCATATGTCTTGAAGCTCCAAAATCAATGATGAAACTAGGTGAGCTTGATGTGCCAGCAACCAATGCATGAAATCTCTCTCTGTCTTCTGAACTTGATCCTCCTTCCCTCTTCTTTGAGCTATCTGGAAGGGAGATGCCATTCTTCTCGAGGAGTTGGGTCAGCATGTATTTTTGCTTCTTCATGCAGGAGATCTCAGTATGATTTCCCTTACTGCAGTATGCACACTTGCTCATTTCTCCTTTGTTTTTCTTCTTCTGGTAGTTCTTCTTGGAACCTTGAGGCTCCTCTGGAGACTTGTTCTTGTTTCTCTTTTGCTCAGGTGGCTTTTTAGATTTATTTTTTATTTTTGAATCCACCCTAGAATCTCCAGCAACCAGAGCTTGGTATTTGGATGGTTTGATGGTGCCCATCATCACCAGTTTGTCTTGTTCTTGTGTGAGAGATTCCATGAAATATGCAAGGCTAGGCATCTTCCAGGTTCGAGCTGTCAATTTTGTGGCATAGAAGGTTGAAACAAACACTGAATAGTCAGGGCCAAGATTCAAAAGTATGGCCAAGACCAGCTGATCATCCTTCTTTTTGATCCCACATTGTTTTAGCTACAAAACAAGTGCTTTGAACTTGGAGAAATAGAGTTGCAGGAATTCAAAGCTATTTGGACTCAGGGAGATCAGTTCATTTTGGATTTGATGTCCCCTCATCTCATCTATCTTTCCAAAAATATCAACAAGCTTCTCCCATACTTCATTCGGTGATGTCAATCCATCAAGATGGAAAAGGAGGTCTCTGGATATGCTCAGACATAGGAGACCATAGGCCTCATCCCTCCTGTTGTGCCATTTTATCTTCTCTGCAGCTACATTAGCCTCTGTTTATGTTGCCATAGTCACTCTGTAGATTCCTTTCTCTCTCAATAGTATCTCCATCTCTTCTTTCCATTCAAAGAAGTTAAATGGAGTCAATATGATCTTCTGAGATAGATCCATAGCTCAGAAATTGTCTCGGCAGTCTGTAGAATGCTCCCAGTCAATGATTTTGAACCTGCAAAACAAATTGGAAGGAGAAAAATCGGTCTACAAAGGCTCTGATACCATGTGGAAATTGAACCCAGTGATAGAACAATTACACTCATAACAATTATCAATTGTACATGCAAAATCACTCACAAAAGAGACTGAATATGGAGCTGAACACTAAACTGTATTGAATAAGTGTACAATATCCAAAACTGTGAATTCATATGCTGCCACAATAAATAGTTACATGAAGGATTTGAATGCATGAGGAGGCAATTCGAATCTAGTGAAAAGCAGGCTTACTAAATCTAAGCAAATCCCCCATAGGTGCATAAAGCAGTTTCCAAAACTGTCAAGGAGCTCACGAATTGGAAAAATCAATTAGGCAAGATAAAAGGTAATGGAATGGCAACTCATACATGATTTTCATAGGAGAAAAGAGTGGAGGATGTGGAGGACAAAAAACTAGTTAACCTCACCTAGTCAAACTTTCCCAATTGCCTTAAAGCACTGAAAAAGCAGGCAATAAAGCAGAAAAAGTAGAAGGGCACTTAGGAGGCCAGGAATAAAGTAGATTTGATTCCATGAGCTTTCCCAAGCGATCCATGAGTCAAAATTAGCAAGTTTGACCACTATGGATGTGTAGATGACAACTTGCATAAGGTGGAACATGGAAACTAGGCAAATACGGCAAAAATGGGTTAATTAATGTCTAAGGTAGCTAAATATGGGTTGATTATTATAACAACACAATCAACCTACCATACACTACAATAGTTGGATTTGTTTTCTAATTCTAAGTGGAAATATTTGGAGAAACAACAACCTTTAACATTTAACAATGAGTAAGCTTGGACATTTATTATTGGTTCCAAATTTTTGTTGTGGAAATGGAAAACAGAAGTAGACATGTTTTTTCATTTTCAAGATAAAGGCATGTTAGTAGTACCTAATTTGGCCCCTTAATTTTAATAATAACTAGAGCATAATGGTTTATTCAAGGTAAAGTTAACAATTATGGTCGGGGCATGTTGGTGCATTCATTTTTAAAGACTTGGTTGTGAAATATAGATGATAAATCAATTCCTGATGAATCTTACAAGAGGACACAATGAAAGATGAGATGGATATTAAATAGATTCAAGTAGAATTAGTTTAGTTTTAACTAACTTGATGTGGTTTGAACTAGTCATTGTAATTTGTATTTAAGATCATGAAAAGCTAGTACATGGGGTTAGAAGGTTAATGAGTGAAGGAGAAAATGAATGAGTGAGTGGGGAAGTGAGTGAGTGAAAGAAAGAGACGAAAATTCATATATAGGGAATATTTTACTAAGAGGGATATAAAAGTCAATATCCAGGTTGTGGGATATATATTCCTTGATATTATAATATTTGTGGAATTCTATGTTCTTATTGTGAAATGAATAATAGAAAATGATTGCTTCTGGTGCCTCACCAAATTGTTGTTGTGTATCTTATGGATGTGTAATGTATAAATCTTATGTTTTTAGTTATTTCTATTTATGCATAAATGGTGTATGATAAATTACTTAATCTTTTTTATTATTGCACAATCCAAAAGAAGATTAAAAATAACTTTATAATAGAATCCCTATTCCTTCCCTTGTATTTCCCTCATCTAAATATATTCTTGGATGTAGTTCAAGTGAGACATTCTTCTCTTTGGGGAAGATTAAAAATTCCATCACATCTAGACTACAATGGGAGTATGTTGGATCCTATGCAAAACCCTAGTTTTTAACATTGCACCAACACGCCTTCCTATGTCACTTTAGGCCATTTAGATAGTCCTTAGGCCAAGAGAGGGAATCCTTATTTTTTGAGGTAGTTATCATAGTGTATCACCATAAGAAGACCTTATTTCATCAATATCTATTGAATGGATTTATAGAAGGCATCTTCGGCACATTAGGTCATACTATGCTCTTGGAAAATCATTTCTAACTTTTTTTTAATGGTGAAACTTGGGCATGACACAATGTAGATAGAAATAACTATAACCAAATTGATTCTTTTGGGGAACCTTAATCACAATTTTGTCACTAGAATACACGCGTAGTTTAAAAAAACATCCTGTACAAGAGAGATCATATTACATAAATTATGATATATATTTGAAAAACGAGTTCCTAGTTCCCCTTTCTTTACCCATGGAAACTAACTAATAGCCCTAGTGGGAATCCCTCCAATTGTTTTCTACATATTAAGGTCTTTAAGGTGGTGTCCCTGCTAGTATATGAATAGGTATACCAAGTATGAGGTGGGCCTAAGAACCCCAATGGTTGAAATTGGTTAGTTTTGATATCACACCCATTGTTATGGCTTATCTATACCTAAAATAAGGGTTTTTATGTTAATTGTATGCATCCATCATAGCCACCATCCTTCATCTTTGTTTTCATCAGTATTCATCCACAAAATTAGATTAATAGTCCTAATCTCAGGCGGTGAATCTCTTAATTTTCTAGGGGTAGGGGGGATTTTTCTTTTGTTGTGGTTATATTCTAGCCTTTGAAATATATTGGCTTTCTAAGCATGATTCAAGTTTCTATAAATCTCTATCTAGTTTCCATGTGAAAGGAAGAATATATCATGGGATGTTCCCAACATTTGGGTGATGGACACGATTTTTACATGGAATAATATGGTTTGGTAATCTACAACATTTATGGAGGAAGGTGATGTACCTGCTAGTATATGAATAGGTATACCAAGTATGAGGTGTGCCTAAGAACCCCAAAGGTTGAGATTGGTTAGTTGTGATATCACACCCATTGTTATGGCTTATCCATACCTAAAATAAGGGTTTTTATGTTAATTGTATTCATCCATCATAGCCACCATCCTTCATGTATATTTTCATCAATATTATTCCTCAAAATTAGATTAATAGTGCTAAGCTCACGGTGTGAATCTCTTAATTTTATAGAGGTAGGAGGAATATTGCTTTTGTTATGGTTATATTCTAATATTTGAAATATAATGGATTTATAACCTTTATTCAACTTTATATAAATCTCTATCTAGTTTCCATGTGAAAGAAAGAATGGACCATTAAATGTTCCCAACATTTGGGTGATGGGCACAATTTTTACGTGGACTAATATGGTTTGGTCATCTACAACACTTATGGAGGAAGGAGTGGTATGATAATTTCATCCCATAGTTGTACAAATTTAGGAAAAGGAAGTTATCAAGGAAAATATTTTGGGAAAACTATGATACCTATAGGGTGTTGGATGATTGGCATGAGGTAAATATTCCATATGAAATTACCAATAGTTGTTTTGGAAATCAATTGGTCATATGGAGTATAGTTGTGTGGGTAAATTGATCATAAAAAAGGTGGCATTTTGGGTGCACACACTTCATTGGTATAAGATTGGGAACTAGAATATTTGGATGAGGATCTCCGTAAGGTGGATTTGGTGTCTCTTGGCATGATTGTGGTGTATTTTAATAGAAGGGGGAGATGATTTCAAGTTCACAATTTTTAATTAAAATGGACTAGGTTGATAATTTCCAAATGAACTACCTAGTAATTAGGAGGAAACGATAAGAAATTTCATCATCAATACAAGGTTGGTGCATCTCTTGGTTCAACCGCCACTGCTTGAGTTCCTTTGCGAGTAAAAATTATCAAAAATGTGCCTTGTTACTTCACTCTAAGGTTCAAATTCAAAATAGAATTGGTAAATGTACGGTATTGAGCATAAAAAATGGGAGGAAATATTCATTGATGACCAAGGAAATTGACATTAATTGGTGTCAAAGTTATTATATAGGTGACACTAACATGTTTTATCCGAGATGGAGGGAAACCATGCCATGTAAAAGATGGAGAGGAAAAATACATTTTACACCATTCATGTGGGAGCCCCTTTTATACTACCTAATGAAGTACCATTGCATGAATGGTTGTGTCCATGCAACTGTTATAGATGATTTTAACACACTTGGTAGATCACACTTTTATGGACTTCCATGTCACTCTGCAGGCTCTTTGGTCCCCCCTTTCTCAAATTATAATTTGATGATCCAAGAAATTCCCATAAAAACACTTGTTTATTGCTATATACAACTTTTAACTTTAAAGTTGTGTACACGCAAGTTGCTCCACTGTAGCCTGTGTACATCAGTAAATGTGCATAAAACAAAAAATGGATTTTTCCTCAATGATTCCTAACTAATTTGGATCTTATCCTTCCATATTCCTAGAAACACTTTGAATCGAGGCTTCACTACCTATTGAAGGACTATATATTGAGCCTCTTTTATGCATTGAAGGAAGAGAAAATTCGAGATAAAGGAAACTATAGTTCATTGTTGCCCCATTTTGCTTATGCTTGAGTCTTCATCCATTTGTCCTTTTGAGAACACATCGATTTTGTTCCCAATCTTGCCATTCAAATGGAGAATTGGAGTGGTGAAGGATCAGGTGGAGGACTTAGTTTCTCCATTTCGATAGAGCTTTTCATGGTTATCTTTGTTCATTATTAATAGAAATATCTATTTCTTGTCCATTCCATGCGTATGACTATGAATATTTTATCCATGGATGTAGTTATATTTGCTTATACAATTTGGATTTATATATGGTAGAGTAGGCCTAACACTTTAAACTATACCATGCTTGTGTTTTTTTGTTGTTGTTGAGAGTGAATTATAAATACAATCATTTTGGAAAAGCTCAATGGGGATCTACTACCACCGTCCAGAATAAGCTATGTTTCGTATCCCTTAGTGTTATAAACATTTGTTTCTCTTGCATATTGAAATGGATTTATTTCTGTTGTCATTCGGTCTGTTGTGGTCTATCCCAAACCATAGGAATTTTCTCTCTGTAATAGAATTGGAGCCTCCACTGGGGAGTGTTATCACTCAGAAAATACCCAGGTTATAAGAGGTAAAATCCCAAGGTAACAACAAAAACCAATTTAAGAAATAAATATGGCTTCTTTCCTTCCAGAGGGATTTCTCATACATTTGTCTCACAAGGCCAGATGTATAAATAAAAGTAGAAATTTTAGATTGTTTTTGTGGCTGAAACAAGGTAGGTATTCATTGGGCTATGGAGTCACAAATATATTAAATCATAGAACAATTTGCATGGAAAAATTATTCAAAGGAGAGATAATACTTCAGTCATAGTCAAACTATTGTTGGTCTGGTGATAAGGAAGAAAGAATAATAGTCCATTAACATAGAGCACCAAGAAGATGAATTTTGCTCTAATTTTAGTTGAAAGGTTTCGTGGATATATGAAACAATAGCCAGAGCATAAAAACGTATGAGTTCTGAAACTATTAAACACTTATTCCATATATGAGAGAACACATAATGGTAAGTTTAACAAGAAATACATGCACACAAGGAAAGAAGTAATAGAATTTAACTACGAAACACACATGAAACTTTGCATCAAAAGGACAGCATTCGGCTCTGTAATTTTATTAGAGATAGGTCACAAGATACATAACATAAAATCGCTCGGGTTCCAACCATTTTCTCATAAAATGAAGAAGCATTTATACATTGCTCCATGAGCTGAAAAATAGCTAACTGCTAAAGATAGTCTCAACTTCTTTTACATGTGTCAATGCCACTTATTAACTAATAATTTCTTCTAAATACAAACTATATAACTAAAAACCAATATTCAGTTTTTAAAATCTCTGTGATCTTCACGTCTCCATTGGCGCAACTTGTATTTAGTTTTCCCATAATTTTCAATTATATTCCATTGATCAACAGCTAGAAGATCCAGATTGATCATGTCCTTTTCCAATACCCTGAGCTTCACATTTTCCAAATAAGAAAAATATGGCAATTTAGCACACGTAGCTTTGAAGTCGAACAACATCTCGAAATATTGAGCCAATTTATCAATCACTGCTTTTCCAGAAAAAGATTGTTGTTGCATATCATCAAACTTCATATGATCTAATCTACAACTGATTAATCTGTCATTATACTCCTTCTGATACCACATTTCTCCTTTCTCTTCCCAAAAGAAAGGAAGTCCTCTTTTAAACAAAGGATTAAACAATTCAATAAATTCCTTAATTTGATGATGCATAACATCAATTTCTGCTTGAACGGTTTCTAAATGATGATATTTATTCACCACTTTTCTTTCCCACATGATAAGTAAGATCCTATCTTGACTATTTTCTTTCCTCATTTCCTCTTCTGTCAAACTATTCAAAAAACTGATTGCATTATGAGCTGTGTCTATGGGTTTTTTGTTCAAGACCTGATTTACCATCAAGACATTTTGTCTAGCTTCTTGTTCAACAATCTCCTTGTCTAGAATAAAATCCAAATAAAGCTTGAGCTTCGTTTTTTTTCTTATCAGTAATCCCAGATGATATGCTTAGCTCCCTGTAAGGTTGTCTATCCTATCACCTATTTTTCCAATTTATTATTCTTTTCTACCAGCTCCTTACATTTGTTTTCCAATGTCTTTCTTTCCTTTTCTATTTTTTCAGCTATGTCTTCCAAATTTTTATTTTTGTTGTTCAAACCTGTGATTTATAAATATTTAAGACTTACTTGAGACATAGCTTGGCAACAAGAATCTGCATCAAATTGTACAGAAGGTGAAATAACTTGCACTTGATTCTCCTTATTCTTTTCCTTTATTTTATTTCCAACTCTACTTGTTTTGTTTCAAAAGCCTTTTCCTTTTCATTCCAAAGGCCTGCATCTTTCTCCCATTGTTTTTCTTTTTCCTAAAACTTCAACAACCTTGCTTTACAATCAATTAGTTTAGTATTTAAAGCTTCTTTTTCTTTCTAAAACTCCGTTAGCTCAGAAGTTTGTATAAGCTGAGTAGATGGAATCTTCAGCTTCTTCTTTAGTAATTGAATTACATTTTCTTTCTCATTTGACAACTTCTGTGCAACAACTCCTTTATTAGATTGACTACCAGCCAACGATAATTTCCCTTGTATCTTCTTAATTTGCGTTTGGTGGGATTTGTTCTGTACCTTCACCTTTCTAAGTAAATATTCAACTCTTTTCTTACGTGATTGTACCTTTGACACCTGCAATGTTTCTTTCAACAAGTCAGTATAAATAATATCACACGTTTGTCTGTGTAGTTGTATCATATCAGTTGTAGGGATATTCTTTAAATTCATCCTCATTTCAGCCACCTTATTTCCTTTTGTCACTACAAAATTCAATGTGTTTTTAGTCTGATCCCTAGCAATCACGAGGGATACATATTAACTAGACAATTTTCACACTTCATCATACAGCTTCAATTTTTCATCAAAAGTTTTTTCTCCCACATCTTTATATCTGTCTAGCAATTCAGTCTTGGACTTGTACTTATCTGTAGCTCCTTTAGGAATTATATCAAAGGTATATTGCTGGATTTCAAAGGATGGGCATTTGATCTTCATCTATTTCTTTTTTCCTTTAGCTTTTGTGACATGTACAAGTTCTTGTCCTTCCTTTTCAATCTTTTGTTTCTTGGCTATTCTAGAAGTGTCTTCTTCCTTAGTATCCATGGCATCTGAGAACTCTCTCTTATTTATTTTTTTAGAAAAACTAGCCAATGGAGTAATATGATTAGCTTCTGCAACAATAATAGAAAGATCATGTTGAGGAGAAGTGCTCCCTGGTGCAGAGGAAAGTGAATCTTCTTGCATATTTCCACCATTATTAATATACTTGGGGTAATCCATCCAATTTCTGCTTTAGAAAGTCTTGCCACCTCAGAATGCTCAAATGGTTTATTTTTATTTATGTGTCTCCTATTTGAGATAACATGGTAAGGGCCATCTATTATTACCATCTCTGGGAGCTGTAAATTATCTTCATTGAATGTTAAAAACATGGTCGAAAGAAAATATTGAAATGTGAAAGATGTTGTCTTGTAGAAGTTTATTAACTGAGAACGTATGTTATCAACTAAAAAATCATCAAATTTAAGACATGGTGATTGCATGGATTGACTCAACTGCTCAGAATCTACCTGACCAGTACTACGGGTGAACATTAGACTCAACAAGGGTTCTCTGATGTATTTATTTGTATCCAACCCCAAAAACTGACTTTCCAAGGTTATCATAGACTAGGTTTCTTCATTAAACAAGTTGTAATCAGTGGGAAAAGAGTGATTTAACAACTGACTAGCAAGTTTTGAGCAAGCTTTGAGGAAAGATTCTGTTTGTTCGACTGAGAACTCTTGGAAAAATTGGACTAGGTTTTCTTCTTTGTACTCTTTAGACATTTGGGTGAAATTGAAAGGGATTAACAAAGTATTTCAGATGACAAGGGAATTTATTCAACATAAAATTTTAGACCTAGATGCATCCATTATTACCCGCTTTGAAGGAGAGTAATTACTGGTGCACCACTCAATGAACTCTGGACAATTTGGGTTTTTTTCAACGAAAAAATAAAAGAAATACGAACTAAATAATCCATCAGTAACAATTCCCTCAGATATTTGAGGATTTTCAATTTGTTTATGGCTTTTTCTATATTATCATTTAGCAAGATAGTGTCAAAAATTTTAGAATATTTATCCTGAAGAAATTCTTCAACATTATGTTACTTAAGATTGCAAACCTCTAAATCTTCCATTTCAGCCATGAAATACCAGTTCAATTAAATAAATGAACCTACCTGGTCACGTGACATATGGTTCAAAAGTTTGTCCATGGTGGTGCTTTCTGCGCAGTCTGAATTCTCATTTTCCAGTGCTTCAGAAAAAAACAAATCGTTTGAATCTACATGCTTGTCCTTATATTATTTTACTCTCCATATTGTTTGTGAATATTTTTCATTGAAATTTAATCTCACCTGTAGATGTGGTATTCTTTAATCCGAGCCCTTTATTTATGATTGTTGGTTAACCATACTATCTTATTCCCGCTTATTTCTGTCACACCCTAGTTTTGACACCGTTTGCATGATGTATATATTGTAATTAATCGTGGTGAGGAGCTAAAGGAAAAATCCCCACCATCTATTTGGTTGTGTATGTTTCGGAAATAGGGGTAGTTATCGATGGTATGTCATACTATCTGGCACATTGTAAGTTGGCATCATGTAAATATGCACATCAAATAAAATAAACCACAACCAGCTATGACAGTGCAATGTTGAATGAAAAGGGCATGATTCCAAAGGATAAGGGGTGGGGGGATGTCAAACCTTGGTCTTTGGGGGAAAAACCCATGTGTTTCCACCTTGTTTTTATTTTCCATATTCCCTTTTCAACCTCTTTAATGTTTGTTGAGATTAGTTGAGGGCAGTTATGGCTGAGTAGTGGTAGGTGTGGAGGACTGTCAGTCCTTTCCCACATGCCCACTCCACCAGCGGATTCTTCCTCCTCACATCGCATGGGAAGAGGAGGCATTGAATCCATTCTCACCACGATTCCATTCACTCCACTCTCCCACAACTGCATTCTCCCCACCGCTTTTGTTTTCATACTCACACACGCAGTTGATCGGGCTTCTCACCGTGCGTGGTCTCTGTGGGCTGTTCGTTCCCCATCGTGGTCTGTTCATCCACGTGCACAAGCAGGAAGTTGCTCATCCTCACGCGGAGGTCGATTCTATATTCCTCATGCGCTGGTCGGGGGTTCCCTCTTTGGTTTTACGCATGCAGCGAGATAAGAGAGTAGCCTCGCGGGTATCAATTTCTGCTGTGTATGTGGCTTACTGTTGATTTCACCCACATTTTGGGTTGTTGTTATTCTTCCCATGATTTTCGGATGTGGTTGTGAGTCCGATTTCTTCTTCAATTGGGGACTATGTGTGTGTCTCTTCCATGTTTGCATGGGCTGTGTCATTCTCCAGTGTTTGTGTTGAGGAGCTGTGTGCTGTGGGTTCGTGGACGTTAGTTGGCTGTTGATTGCCACAATTATCAGCTTAGTTTTCCCATGTCTATGCTGGAAGTGCTTCTTCTATCCACGCTAGGAGTTTGTCTTCTCCTTTGTTTTAAGACTGTGGATTGTGGCAATCATTCATTGTGAATTTGGGCTACTGATATACCCTGGTTTGGGTGTTGTTGCTGAGTTGTTTTGGCCACGTTAGGGCCAAGAAAAACTCTGTGTTGTCTTGAGGACTTGAGCTGTGCTCATCTTTTGTTGGGATTATCCCTAGCTGTATTTTCCTTCTTCACGATGTTGTGAAGGGATTGTTTTTGCTGCGGGTATGCAGTGGTTGTCCCTTGGACTGTGCTGGCTTGGTCGATCGGTTGATGGCCTGATAAACCCAGTTGTGTTGGTTTCACTGATTTGGTCCCTTGGCTATGTGTAAGCCTGCATTGACCCTTAGTCCTTAAGGAATCATGCCCAGCTCGGAGGTGGCAGTGTTGCTGAGAGATTGATGAGCACGCTGGCCTATGGTTGGGTGGAACATTGCAGCGACATAGATGGTTGTGGGGTAAACTCTTCACCAAAAATATAAGTAATCCTGATTGATTCCATCTCTGCAATTATATTAATGTCAAATGAATTATGATGAACATGTTAAATGCTGGAAATGTATATGTTTGCTTCCGCTGTATGATTTCAGAATTATACATCCTTGTATGATGTTGAATAGTTGTTTACCTCTGCATGTTCTATGCATCTCAGTATGCATTTGCATTGAGGAATTATGCATCTTGTCTGCATTATGTTTAAGTTGTTTAATTTCAACATTTATTTATCCTTGTCCATGTTCATGGGGTTGTTTTCCCGTATGCTTGGTGTTGGTCGCATCCTCTTCGTCGGTTTAAAGGATGGGGACGTGACAGAGTGGTATCAGAGCCAAGGTTGCAACAGTGGGCCTCTATGGGCCATGAAGGATGCAGTGACAGAGGCAGGACTTCATTCTACCCAGCAGAGATCAGAGTTTGATGGCAGCAAACTTCCAAAAATTATCTAAGTGCCTGAATATTCGGAGCATCGGGGCACTAAAGAGGAACATATTTTCGATGTATCAGAAGAGTTTAGCAGTTTCCTGTCTGCCGTTGCGTCTGATGAAAGGACTAAACCGCCGATGCAGCAGTGGATCCGATTGCCGATGGAGGGAAAATTTGGAAAATTTGGCTAAGTGTTGAAGTTGTCGGAAGAAAATAGTGGATCGAGCATCCGCCGTTGCGGAAGCCAAAGTCACTAGGCTTCCGATGTAAAAAGTATGTCGATGGCGATCAGGTTGTGCCACTGATCAGAAGGAGAAAAAAGATCGCATTCCGCCGTTGCGGCTGTAGAAGGAACTAGGTCGTCGATAGAAAGAAGAGATGAAGCCGATCAAGCGGTGAAGAGGGAAAATTTTCAGAAATTTTCTAAGTGTTGTGGTCATCGGAAGATTTTAGCTGTTTGAGCAGCCGATACGTCAGCTCAGCTAGTGGTTTGGACATCCGATGCCATCTATGGAAGAAATAAGAAAGACAAAGTTTCAAAAATTTGTCTAAGTATGGAGACCATAAAAAAAGTTTAGACGTTTAAGTTGCCAATGAATCGGAAGAAAATAGAGGATCGGATTGCCGATACCTCGGAAGCTTAGACAAATGGGTTCTGAAGTGTCGGAAAGATTTAGTTGATCGGACTGCCGATGAGCTACGTCAGAAAAATTTAGTGGTTCTGATTTCCAACGTAGCGGAAAAG
This sequence comes from Pseudotsuga menziesii, assembly GCA_001517045.1. Classification (NCBI taxonomy): domain Eukaryota; kingdom Viridiplantae; phylum Streptophyta; class Pinopsida; order Pinales; family Pinaceae; genus Pseudotsuga; species Pseudotsuga menziesii. The sequence continues at coordinate 42,337 of LPNX010419839.1, read as the reverse complement.
ATTATGGTTCGAGTTGCCGATTCTGTGGAACAATTAGTGGTTTTGAGAGCCGATTCGGTGGAACGATTAGTGGAAATGGGAGCCGATTCTACGGAATATTAGTTGAAATACGACCCGATTTAACAAAGGAAATTTTGATATTTCCAAGTGGTATTTTCCAACAGATTTCGTCTACTCCAGCAGGATTTTTCAGCTGTCTTTTAGTGGAATTACAGGCAGCTAAAGTTGGCGCCCAGTCCAAAAAGCAGTTGTGTGTAAAATGCTGAGATTAGTGAAAGTCTTCATTCTTAGAAGTGATGTGGTTTTCACATCCGAGGTCGGAATGAAGCATGTGGATAGGCATTGGAAAGCTTATCCAGTAGGGAACAAGGTTAACTCACCAGAATCTGAGCATGAAGCGGCAAAGTGCTAATGATGGTCACTGCTATCAAATGGAAAAATCTGGACAATTGCATGCCCATAGGTAGCAAGGACTATGAAGTCAACCAGCTGTTGCGTGGAAGAGTAATTCCATGCAAGGATGAAGGACTTGAAAAGGGAAGTTTCCTTCGACCCTATCTTACTAATTATGACTACATTTTATAAGTTTTATACAAGAGATGCATGAGGAAATGCTTTGCATACATAGGGTAGTGAGGGTTATACATTTATAATGAGCCACTAATGGTAATCATTGCATTGGTGTTGGCATTAGTGGGAAAAAAAACCAAAGACAACATGGACCTAGCTGAATATGTTGCTGATGCTGATGATTGTGACCAGAAACCCTATGAAGAAAGGGATAAGGCAACAAGTCCATAAACAAAAGTTGGTGAGCAAGGTCTCCAATCTCCTGCAAAGGACCAACCAAATTGGTCATGTCAAGGGTGTAAGTACGACCCATGAAGGTAAGAGTTTGCTTATGACAAATTCCATGAATTGGTAAAGGTAAGAGACCTCATACCATGTGGATATGCATTAAAAAGATTTTATAAATCTTGTAGTTATGCATTGAATGTATGCATATGAAGGATGTGAGTGACTGATTACATAAGTACAGGTGCAAATGTTGTGATGCATTGCATGAATGCATTGAGATGAGTGCATGTGATACTATGAATAACTAATGACTGAAATGATGAATTGATGAAAAATCAGGGACCATTTCAAAGGTTTTTATGAATGCAGGATAGTCATGATCAATTGGCTGCCAGAATTGCTCTATGGAAGAGTAAGGTGGTATGAATGATACGCTTGTGAAGTAAGGAGTATCTAAACATTCTATTTAATTGCATGAATGATGTGACTATGCCTTGCAAATGTTAATATGATAACGATTGCATGAAGTAAATGAGCTTTGATAATATTGATGTGACTAACAGTTGGAAGTATTTGAATTTTATAAATTCTGAAAATGCTTCAGTGATGATTGTAGCAATGAAAAGGTTATATGCATCCAGACTTACCAAGTGTTTGGTTGATTGAAGCTCATGTTTCAGGTAGATTACTTCGAGCATGGCAGTGAGAGGTAAGACCTTGACCAATGCCTGAATCTACCATGTATAAGAAAAGTCTCATGGTTGTAAAAATAGTTGGTATGCATAATAGGTCGTTAAATTCGAATTGTGAATCTCGTATTTAAGGAATTGCTGACAACTACTAGTCACTATTGGTTTGCATAAGATTGTGTTTGGTTGATTGAAGCTCATGTTTCAGGTACATTATTTTGAGCATGGCAGTGAGAGGTAAGACCCTGACCAATGCCAGAATCTACCATATGAGAGAGCCAAAATTTGTGAGAATAGTCCGCATGCATAATGGGTTATTAAATTTGAATTGCGAATTTCAGATTTAAGAAATCGCTGACGACTACTAATCACTGTTGGCTTGTGTAAGATTGTGTCAGGAGGACGCATGGTAAGTGGGTATTCATATTATGATAGTAAGCATAAAATTATAATGGGCATAGTAGTGTTGCTTACAAGAAACCCACAATTGAGCAAATTAATTCTGTAGTAGACAGAATTGCAATTTCCTATTGAATTTGATTACCAATGTCATTGCTTGGTTATGGAACAATCAATTTGGATTGTATTATCAGGTAATGATTGATTGTTTGGCTATTTGATGAATGTGTCAGGGATACACACTGTAGGAAGATCATGTGTGATGGCCTGCAAGAGCCAAACTTCATGGGAAGGTTTTCCCTTGGGAATGAGTTTCGGGTGAAACGCCATTGGACATTTTGAAAATGTCTCATCTGCACTGCATGTTTGGTAGTAACATGAGTGAGATGGTATAAATTATGTCGGTAAGACATGTGTGAATATGAAATGTGAAAAGGAGTTGGGATGGAAAACTAAGGGACTGTTAACTCAGGGAAGGAGCCCCCATTCCTCCTTAACAAAGGTATACTGCGACGGAAAATGGATAAGTGTTCTATGACCCTTGCTAAGAATATGCATGTTTAATTGTTGAATTCCATGTGCAGAACATGTTTGGATTTTATTCCCATTGTGACCGATTGCTTGAGTATGAATAGGGCCTACATGGCACACACCAGAGAAGAGTGCACACTTTTCCGATGTTGAGTCATGAAAGGGTTTTCAATATTGATTACACTCTAGGGAGTGGACGCACTCCTGGTGTCTCAATACTTGATAGAGAATGATGAGAAATGTGATTACAGTTTTAGAGCAATAACGCTAATGAATTTTGCTTGTATTGCTTTTGTTTCTTGTGTTGACAGGCTAAATAGATGCAGTTGGGTGTTGCACCCAAAAGGTAAAAGGTAAAAGGTAAATGGTTGTTTTGAGGGGTTGCGGAGTAAGGGTTATTGTTGATATAAGTGTATGATGATATGTGTGTTACTGTTGGTATAAGTGTATGTGTTATTGTTGATATAAGTGCAGGTGATTTGTTGATGGTCTGATAAACCCAACTGAAGGTTGGCTTGACTGTGTAAAATTCTAATGTTGTGAAAATTGTGGAAATGTTACAGTGTATTGGCTTGATTGGCAGTAGCCTGATAAACCCAATTGTATATTGGCTTGGTTGGACGGTCTGATAAACCCAACTGTAGGTTGGCTTGACTGTGCCTGATATATATATATATATATATATATATATATATATATATATATATATATATATATATATATATATACGGATGTCGTGAAGTAGCCTACGTGCTGACCTAACATCTAAGTCCATAGGCGATCCCAAGGCTTGCAAAGCGAAGCAGGATCCTGTGGACGAACGAGGAAATGCACAATACAGATAAGTATTGGATTATTTTCCTTATGAATATACATGTGTATATGATTTAGTTATGATGTTTTAAGCTCTTGTTCTAGAGACAAAAACTGATGAGAATAAACTAAACATGTGAATCTATTCAATGTTTGGATATAGGTATCGCTGGAAGCAAGGACTATGAGAGCATCCTAGGGGTGCATGTGGACATGTGACTGTCCTGGAAAGCTCAGAATGAGCGACAATGGAAAAGGTGCTAGTGAGATCATGAGTTTCCTAGCAATTGAGATAAACCATGTGGAGAGAATCCATGGTTTAGAGGTCTAGAATGGACCAGAGACACTAAGTGTCATGACCAAGAGAGACTGGTCCAGCATTCACGGTAAAGTGAAAGAGGCTGAGAGCATGAAAAACCATAGCAGCGGTGTGGGTTCTAGAAAGGAACAAAACAAAGAGGGGAAAAAATCTTGCTGCTCTCTCTTTCCCTTTTGATTATATACATATATATATTTATGCATTGAGAGAACAAGAATTGTTGAATGGACATGAATGAGCTCGTGTGCCTGTTGGGAAGGGATGAAGAATATGGAAGTCTCCTTGATGAGGCTTGGACTGTCATGCCGATTGGGTAATTAACTAACTGATTTTAATGTCTATATTATGCTTGGTCTGACAGAATTTCAATGGTGCATTTCACAGGTGAGAAAAGTGAAACCTGGTGGTGCAAATTGATCATGGCAGCAAATCAAAAGTTGTTGGACTTAGCTGGAAGTCTCCTTCAAGTGATTTCCAAGACCCAAGAGAATCTTGGGGAGATGCTCAAGATACAGAAAAGGCAGAGTGAAATGAACCACAAGATTTTGCAAGACTCTATTGGTTTGCAAAGGGAGGTGAAAATCCTTCTGGGAGAAATCGGTAATGGAAAGGAAGGTGGATCAGCGATGGGACATTCATCCAAGCGACCTGTTGGGAAGCGGTCTAGGCATGAAGGCTCAGAGGAAATTGAGCAGGTAAAGATGAAGCAGCCAGTGCAATGCTGGGAATGTGGAGGACATCATTTATACCAGGACTGCCCAATGAGGGAACATGATGAGGGTAATAGCCACAAATTTCCTAGACTTCGGGATAAGCTGGAAGCTAAGAACCAACAGGAAAATTCCATGGAAGCCGAGAGGCTTGGTCTTGAACATTCAGAGTAAATGATTGAACGTGGGATAGATCTGCAAAGTTTTAAAATTTTGATGTGCAATTGTATATGTATTGTGTATATATTTTTATGTATTGGAACACCAAGGACGATGTTATTCCAAGGGGGAGGGGAATGTCACACCCAGGTTTTGACCCCGTTTGCATGATGTATATATTGTAATTAATCGTGGTGAGGAGCTAAAGGAAAAATCCCCACCATCGATTTGGTTGTGTATGTTTCGGCAATAGGGGTAGTTTCCGATGGTATGTCGTACTATCCGGCACATTGTAGGTTGGCATCATGTAAATACGCACATCAAATAAAATAAACCACAACCAGCTATGACAGTGCAACATTGAATGAAAAGGGCATGATTCCAAAGGATAAGGGGCGGGGGGATGTCAAACCTTGGTCTTTGGGGGAAAAACCCATGTGTTTCCACCTTGTTTTGATTTTCCATCTTCCGTTGTCAACCTATTTAATGTTTGTTGAGATTAGTTGAGGGCAGTTATGGCTGAGTAGTGGTGGGTGTGGAGGACTGTCAGTCCTTGCCCACGTGCCCACTCCACCAGGGGATTCTTCCTCCTCACGTCGCATGGGAAAAGGAGGCATTGAATCCATTCTCATCACAAGTCCATTCACTCCACTCTCCCACGACTGCATTCTCCCCATCGCTTCTGTTTTCATCCTCACGCAGGAAATTGATCGGGCTTCTCACCGTGCATGCTCTCTATGGGATGTTCGTTCCCCATCGTGGTCTGTTCATCCGCGTGCACAAGCAGGAAGTTTCTCATCCTCACCCAGAGGTCGGTTCTGTCTTCCTCATGTGCTGGTCGGGGGTTCCCTCTTTGGTTTTACACATGCAACGAGCTGGGAGAGCAGCCTCTCGAGTATGAATTTCTGCTATGTATGCGGTTTGTTGTTGATTTCACCCATGTTTTGGGTTGTTGTTATTCTTCCCACGATTTTCGGATGTGGTTGTGAGTCCAATTTATTCTTCAATTGGGGACTGCATGCGTGTCTCTTCCATGTTTGCATGGGATGTGTCATTCTCCAGTGTTTGTGTTGAGGAGTTGTGTGCTGTGGGTTTGTGGACGTTAGTTGGCTGTTGATTGCCACAATTATCAGCTGAGTTTTCCCATGTCTATGCTAGAAGTGTTGCTTCTGTCCATGCTAGGAGTTTGTATTTTCCTTTGTTTTGAGACTGTGGATTGTGGCCGTCATTCATTGTGAGTTTGGGTTGCTGATATACCCTGGTTTGGGTGTTGTTGCTGAGTTTTTTTGGCCACGTTAGGGCCAAGAACAACTCTGTGTTGTCTTGAGGACTTGAGCTGTGCTCATCTTTTGTTGGGATTATCCCTGGCTGTCTTTGTCTTCTTCACAATGCTGTGAAGGGATTGTTTTTGCTGCGGGTATACAGTGGTTGTCCATTGGACTGTGTTGGCTTGGCCGATCGTTTGATGACCTGATAAACCCAGCTGTGTTGGTTTGACTGATTTGGTCCCTTGGCTATGTGTAAGCCTGCATTGACCCTTAGTCCTTGAGGAATCATGCCCAGCTCGAGGGTGGCAATGTTGCTGAGAGATATATGAGAACGCTGGCCTATGGTTGGGTGGAACGTTGCAGCGACGTAGCTGGTTGCAGGGTAAACTCTTCATCAAAAAGATAAGTAATCCTGATTGATTCCATCTCTGCAATTATATTGATGTCAAATGAATTATGATGAACATGTTAAATGCTGGAAATGTATATGTTTGCTTCCACTGTATGATTTCAGAATTATACATCCTTGTATGATGTTGAATAGCTGTGTACCTCTGCATGTTCTATGCATCTCAGTATGCATTTGCATTGAGGAATTCTGCATGCTGTCTGCATTATGTTTAAGTTGTTTAATTTCATCATTTATTTTTCCTTGTCCATGTTCATGGGGCTGTTTTCCCGTATGCTTGGTGTTGGTCACGTCCTCTTCGCTGGTTTAAAGGATGGGGATGTGACAATTTCACCCTTATTTATTTTTCATGCAGCTTTGAGTACCCTGATAAATATCCTTCCTTGATCTCAAATTCTCCCCAATTTGAACCTCCATCTAGATTTGTCTTAAACCATGGTTTCCAATTCCATCACCTTCTCTATCCGGCGTATAAATTCTATGCCCATATTGATTTATAACTGTAGATTCATATTTAGCTTACATATACACCCTTGATCACCTTCTTCATTTACATCTTTTGCACTTAAAACAAAAATTTCCTTCCTCGCATTTTGGATAAGAGGAACCATTTTTAACTGTGGATCTACATTTAACTTTCATCTGAACCGTAGAAATGTGTAGATCATATTCATTTCCATAAATATCAACTCTGAATTATCTCTATGCAAGTTTAACTTGCGGAATCATTCTCAGCCCTTGATCAAAACCACTTTTAATCTCCGTCATTCAAGTTTAACGGGCCTACCATATTCCACAAATTTTAACTGTGGTTTGATCTATGTAAGTTCAATCAACAGAATCATTCTCTTCCCTAGATTCATCCCCGACTTGATCTCTATCATTGAAACATGCACCCAATTTAACCCATTCTGCAAATTTGGAAAGTGACTTTCAGTGAGCATGTTAGATCAGCGAAATTTACCTCCGTCATTGATCTAAACCACCATCAATATCGGCCCTTGAAACCCGGAGGTGTTTAACCGATTCCACAAATAAAAAATGTTATTTTCACCGTGCAAGTTAGATTTGTGAAATAGATTTCCGTCGTTGATCTTATCTGATCATTGATTTCCGTCATTGAAATACAAGACTTTTTACACCATTTCGCTGATTTAAACATTTTATTTCTCCCTGCACATTGAAACAACGAAATTGTTCTTGACCGTATATCTACTTACCCCTCTTCATCCAATGGACAGTTTTATCTACAAGTTAGCTTGTTCCTGCTTACACCAAAATTCTTAAAACTGTTCATTTAATCTCCTCATTTATTGTCTATATACAACTTGGAACATATTTTCTCATTCGTATACATTTTAAAAGTTGAAAAAGCTAGAATTCTTCAACTATTTTAAGGACCCTTCTTAGAAATGAGCTTCGAAACACCTCCAAAAACTTATTAATATCCTCCATGGTCATATGATATGAAAATTAACATACGTTATTTCTCCTTTCATAATTCTAATCCCCTACCAACTAATTAGCTCAAAAGTAGTGCTAACAGGGAGGTTACTTGTTTTTTATTTGGGGTTTTGGGTGCACAATGTGCTTGAATTGCTCTTTGTTTTTCTGTGTTTCTGTGTTGGGTCTAGAAATATGTTATCCTATTAGTGTCCCATTGATGTAATTTAGTTCCTAACTTATAATTTTATCCCTTTCTCTTTTTGAACGCATGTTTTTTCTTTACAGCTACGTATACATTTGGGTTTTGTCTGAACAATTGCGTATACACATAGGTTTACTACAAACGGTTGGATATTCCCCTATTTTGAGTGTGAATTGGATGTTTGAGAGATGCTGGGTGGATTTTGAATGTTGTTGAGTCTTCTTGGATTCTTTTCTGGTCTGTCTACTGCCTCTGTTTTTTACCAGAGACCTTTTTTATTTTTATTCTTAGTTAGAAGTTGTTTTTGTTCTCTGATTTCCTTTTTTGTTTTGGTATTAGTGCATTAGATGTCTTTTATATCAGTTTCTTGCTTGGATGTTGTCTGATAGTTTCTCCAGGGTATGAGAGTTGTAGAGTCTTTTATTGCATTTACATATCATTTATTTCAAAAATACAAAAATATTTTATTTTTGGCATGTTAATGCATTTTTGCATTTGCAAAGTACTTGTACTAGGTTTTCTTAGTTGATTAGTATTCAGGATTTCATATAGGAATGGATGCATTATCATTTGAAGGAAAAATATGCATCTCATGTAGTGGGATACCCCTTTTTTCACATTTAAAGAAAAAATTGCACTTGGCATTGTTTGTTAGGTGTGCATATTTAATTTCACTGCACAGTCATAACATCATTGGTTACATGGTCATTTCCCTTGAGTAATCACAACCTATGAAATGAATGCTTAATTTAAAATGAATTACACATTTTTATTTTATAGGGTGCATCAATAAGATTAGGTTTTAGAGTCTTGGAATAATTTTTTGTAAGAAAATTTCTCCAAGACTACTAAAAAAGACAAGTAGGTGTCTATCCAGGTGAGAGAGTGAAATACTTGGCATAATTAGTGTTCTTATGACGATCCTCTTACATATAAGTTAAGCACAAGGAAAAGTACACATTTTTGGTGCTGATAGCCTATTAGCCATCTATGTGCAGCGCTAGATATATTTCCAGGATCTTATTTATATCTGAGGGATTTTGAGGTATCTTTGGTGCTTTCGAGCTTCAGGCTTTGTTACCCTACCCATACAGTAGATCCTGCCTATGAATGTCCACCTAAGAATTAGTTATATCAGGGTGACCTTATTTTCCTTACCTAGGTATCGGAGGGGGTACTTGCAGAGGTTATTTTGTGAGTGTCTTTTCCAGGTAGGGGTCAAAAAACATAGTCAATTTATACGTTGAAGATGAGGTCCACTATAATTGGTTACACACCTCTATTTGGAGTGCAAGGGAGTATCAATCCTCTCCTAGGTGAGACATACCTGCTACATTCTGGAGTGATCCAACCAGAAACCAACAGGTTTTCCTTTGACAGGTCCTCCTTGGCATGTTAGTCGACAGATCTACCTCGACATGTTCATTCCAGAGGTTCACCCTGACAGGTCGTCCTTGACATACAACATACCAACATGCTCTACGACGGTTGAACTTATCAATCGTTATAAATTCTTTGTAACTGAACGTAATGGGTAGTCACCCAAGCGTCTGAGCATCCTATATAAGCCTGCACATTAATGTAATATAACATCTTTTTGATCATCATCTGATTCCTCCATATTTCATGGAGAAGAAGTAATAAATTGGTTTCAATTTATGCATATTGTTTGTGTGTATATTCCTTGTCAGCCTAGTGTGTTTCTTTCTTTGCTAATTCATTTATATGCTTCCTCCATAAAAAAACTTGACTCATTTAGTCGAATGTTTTCCCTTGTGTGCACCTGGGAACAGCCTGGATAATTGGTATCAAAGAGAGATCTTGTTCAGAGTATTAACTTGGATAAGCAATTCCATCGAATTTATTTAACTTATGTATGTTCAAACATGATCGTAAACTTAGCAACACAAGCAGATGCTTCCCTCGACCTTAGAAAAGAGGGCTGAAGAAGGAGAAAATAGACATGAAACTAACGAGATAAAGCAACTCATAGAAAAATAACTGGCTTGCCAACAAACCAAAATATTTTCCCAGTTCAATGAGATTCTCATGAGAGTCACTGCGAACTCTGGGGAATCCTTAATACAAAATTACTCCGATAAAATCAGCCTCTTCAAAGTGAAAATGAATTTGGACATACCGAACCTTGAAGGAAAGATTGGCGCATAATTCTCCAATAGTTGGGTACAACAACTAGAATCTTACTACGTAGTGAATCAACTCTCCAAAGTAGAAAATATCACCATTAGTTCCTTAAATATGTCAACCTATGTACACTACTAGTGGGAGAATCTGTCGACAAAGATGGAAAAAGAAGAAGACCCCATAGACACATGGGAAAAAAATTTTAATATGTTTGAAAGGAGCTCTACCTACCCAATTACCTTGAAAAATAGTATAAGACGTGGCAACAACTAAGGCAATGGAAAGACCAGTCCATCTAGAGTTAAACTAATGTGTTTTATCAACTCATGGCTAGACTTGGTGTCCAAGAATAAGACAAATTTCTTGTACTGAAGTACATCAATGGTTTATCCTCGTACATTGGGGAAGAGATGGAGTTTATAATTGTCAACAAGCTTGTGGATGCATTTCATTATTCCATCAATATTGAAGATAAAAAAAATGCAAAGTACATTTCCTGAACAAGACAACAGGTCGAGCATCCAACAAGAAGTCGCCAACTGACTCCGACAAGTTTGAGAATCCTTCTTAGCTGATTCTGCCAAAGATTCATCATAAAAAGAAGAAATTTTAGAAAGATAAGAGGGATCGCAACAAACAAACTTCTACTGAGAAATGGTGTGATTATCATAGCTTAGCATGGCATGATACATCAGAATGCAAAGCTCAAAAGACATTTTTGGAAAAATTGTCGACATCCGACTTGTCCGACAGAACCCTGGTAGAATCTGATCCAGATCCATCAACCCTCCAAGATTAAAAATCGACCACTCCATTAGCCTCGACCATCGTAGATGAGGAGGAATGAGAGCACCTGTTCCATACATGGGTATGGTTTCAAACCAATCCATTACATATGATTGTGGATAATGGTAGGAAGAATAACTTTGGTTTTGAATATCTTGTGAAGAAATTAGGACTTATCACCACTCCACATCCTCAACCTTACAATATCAGTTGGATGAAGGATGGGAAGGAACTAAGGATCATAGGACAATGCCGACTCTCCTACTTCATTAATCCTTTTGAAGATGAAGTACTATGTGACATTACCCTACTTTCTGTAGTCTCCTCCTTATTCGATAAACCATACCTATGAGATTAACAATGTACATATCATTCACAGCCTCAGAAGGTGATTATAAAAATATGGAATCAATGGTATGTCATACCAGAGAGACAACCACCTTAACGGTTGCTATGATATCTGCCAAACAAACAAAGAATCTTATCAATCATGACTAAAAGTTTGCATTAATCATGATAAAGCCTCAACATTCCAGGAAGAATGTATCAATGAGTCGACTCACCGAACAATGAAGCTCTCGAAAACACCAACATATCGAAAACATTCTTGAAGAATAACAGAATATATTTCAAGCACCAGTTGGAGTACCTCTACACTGTTAGGTAAAACACTCCATTAAACTTGTTCCTAGTTCTTCATTACCTAATGCATTTGTTTATAGAATATCCATTATCGAAAATGAAGAGATTCACATACAAATCCAGTATTTGATCAACAAGGGTCATATCCACGCCATCTCCTCTCCTTGTGGAAGTATAGTCATCTTAGTTCTAAAGAAATACGGGACTTGGCGCATGTGCATTGACTATCGGGATCCCAACAAAATTTTAGTGAAGAACATATACCCTCTTCCACCGATTGATGAACTCAATGACAATGTTAAAGGTGCTAAGTTATTTATGAAACTCGACCTCAAGTCCAGATACCACCAGATTCCAATCAAGTCCACTAATGTATAAAAAATGACTTTCAAAACCAAGGAAGGATTGTTTAAATAGTTAGTCATGCCTTTTATCTTAAAAATCCACCTGCAACCTTCATGAGATATCTGGATGACCTTCTACAACCTTTCATTATTAAATGTTTCATTGTTAATCTCGACAATATCTTGATTTTTAGTCGATCATGGGAAGAACATGTCAAACAACTTCGGAAAGTTTTTTATGCTCTCCAACAACATTAGCTATATCTGAACATGGAAAAATGCTCATTTGTGATGACCAACATCAAATATTTGGCGTATGTAAATGACTCCGTGGGAATTCATGTTGACCCAGAAAAAGTACCGATCCTCAAAGATTGTCCCATTCCTCAAAAAATTCATGAACTAAGAATTTTTCTTGGTCTGGAAAATTTCTATCAATGATTCTTACTCGGCTTCAGTCACATCACATGGCCTTTGAATCAGTTGACGAAAGGAAATGGGAAAACTATCTTCATGTGGAAACCGACACAACAAAAATATTTTGAACAAATAAAAAAAAGCTTTGTATTGAACCAGTACTTGTGTTACATGATTTGCATCAACCCTTTTATATTGAGACGGACGCATCAGACTATGCTCTTGGTACAGTGATCACTCAGTTAGGTCACCCAGTCATGTTTCATTCTGATACTTTCAGCGACGCTATTAGAAGATACTCGATGTATTAAAAAGAACTGTATGTCATTGTGCAATATCTTAAGAAATGGAGACACTACATTCTTGGAAAGGATAAAACCATTCTCACTGACCATAAAACTTTACAGTTTGCTTCAATCGAGTCGAAAGTGCATACAACCTGAGAGCTCAAGTGGATTAATTACCTACAACAGTTTCAATTGGTAATTGAGTATCAGAAAGAAAAAGCCATTGCTGTAGCCAATTGTTTTAGTGGACCACTCATTACTCTACTGTCTACAGTGATGGGTATGCATGGTTATGACACCATTACTTGGCCACAATTGTATTTAGTAGACTATGATTTTTATAAAATCTATGGATAGCTTTAGACCAGTAAGTTGTTGACTGTCGTTTACTTCCTGAAAGACACCTTGCTATACAAGCTTCGATAGCTTTGTGTACCGACCGGTGAGCACCAACAAAAGCTCATTTGGGATGCGCACTACAGCAAGACTATAGAAAATTTTGGAATCGCAAAAACACTTGTTATCCCCCAAAAATATTTCTACTGGTGTTCACTTAAATATAATGTCAATAGGTGCATTCGATCATGTCCGGTTTGTGCCATTGCTAAACAACCAAATAGATGACAAGGATCATATACACCCCTTCGAGTTCCTAGTCGACCATGGGAATATATTTCTATGGACTACTTGAAAAGATATCCTACTATTAAACATCAGTATGATGCGATACTAGTAGTAGTCGACATATTTTCCAAGATGGATATACTCATACCATGCAATAAGACTATGAAAACAAAACATAATGCTCATCTCTTCTTTGAACATGTGTGGAAACATTATGGCCTTCCAACGACCATTATTTTCACAAAGATGATATATTTGTCAGCATATTTTTGCAAACTCTCTGGAAACAACTTGACATGATACTTTATTTGTCGACAACCTTCCATCCATAGACAAACGGACATATGGAGGTTGTAAATTGCTTAGTCGTACAATTGCTTTGCATGTACAACCGCAAGAATCATCAAACATGGGATGAAATCCTTCCATACATACATCACAACTACAATCGTCCTCAAAAAAGATCTACAGGAAAGAGTCCATTTGATATCTGTTATAGATTTCAACCCTCAATTCCTATCGACTTAATCAATTCCTTGACACAGTCGAATGACACCGACTTCAAAGGATGAGAAGTGGAGAACGCATTGAAGTTTAGAGATCAAATCTACAACATCCATAAAAGAGCATAGGAAATGTTGCAATAAGCAAATGAAAAGGTAAGGCTCAACATGACAAGAATTGTATTCCTCATGCATTCCAAATTGGGGATCAGGTCTGGTTACATCTAAACAAGGAGTGATTCACTGGTCCATAAAAAAATATGAAACCTTTGAGATATTGTCCATACAGTATCCTTAAACAGATTAGAGAAAATGATTTTCAACTCAACATTCCTTCATGCCTTGGCCTACATCCAATTTTCAATGTAGATCTACTTCGACCATACCATGCACCATTGTTAGAACAAAATGACTTGTAGATAGAAGAAAATGAAGACATCCATCCAGATGTCTAGGAACCTCTTCTTTGTGACACCATTATGGGTTGAGGAATACACCATAAAAATACAAACTCCATTCCATTTTTTCAAGTGGCTAAACCTGGATAGCTCCCTATGCAAGGAAAATGGTACTCTACTACTAAAATAGCCAACAAGTTTCCTCACCTGAACGAATACACAATGGAGACCATTGTTTCTTAAGGAAGGAGGAATGATCCAGCCAACATACAACAAGTTCTCTTTGACATGTTCATTTGATAAGTTCACCTTCGACAAGTCCTCCTCGACATGTTCATTTGATACGTTCTTCTCAACAGGTCCACCTCAACATGTTCGCATCGACATACATCATACCAACATTCTCTACGACAGTTGAACAACTTAATTGTAACTGAATGTAATGGGTAGTACCCCAAGTGTCTCATCATTTTATTTAAGCATGTACATTAATATAATATAACATCTCTTTGATCATCATCTGATTCCTCCATATTTCACAGAGCATAAGTAATAAATTGGTTTGAATTCTTGCATATTGTCTTTGTCTATATTTGTTTTCAACTTGGTGTGTTTCCTGCTTTGTTGATTGTTTTATATGCTTCCTCCATAACAGAACTCAACTCATTCATTCGAATGTTGTCCCTAGCGTGCACCTGGGCATGACATGGATCAAGGAGCTCATTTATCCACCCCTTGGCTCTTTTTCATTTTGTATTAGATTCTTTTAGGAGTGTGCTCTGTGTGTGCTATATTTCTCTAGTGTTTGTAATTCGTTGAGTCTTTTTATTTTGGTGGAGTCATTGTTGATTAAGGATAGCTATCTCACTATTCTCGATGTTTAGAAGAGAGTTAGACAATATAGCTTACTCATACTCACTGTCATTCGCACACCAGTATCATCATTAGTCATGCATATGAGATCTTAGAATCCCCTCCTGATCTGTCCTCCAGGATGAGGAATGTGCATTTGAGTGTATATGGGACTCTGGAAGAAACTAATCCTTTTGAGGTTGGTACATCATATAATGCATGATCTCAGTTCATATCATGTAAACACTAATCGATGTTCTTCTCCTCAAAGTTTGGACGGTGAGACTCATCTTGATCCCTCTAGCACTAGCCCTTTTATATTTGGCATGTTAGACCTTTCGAAACGTTTTTCGTCATCTGTTGTAGATCCCGGTATAGATCCTAGTCCTATGCTTGGAAGAACTTCCATTCCTTACCATGCAGATGGGTTTGTTAGTGGTCATATTACACCTTCCACTCCCTTTGTGGGAGGATCCTCATACCCATTACCCAGGCCCAATGCTAGTATTCCTTTGCACGTAAGAGTCCCTAGACATGTGAACATTGGAGGCACTACTTACATTCAATCCTATGCTCCATCGTCCACTGTACCTATTCCTTCAAATGCATTTATTGTGATGCATTCTCCCTGTAGTGAGGATTTCTCCTCACTACAAGAGTAGGAATGACTCCCTTGTTCCTATAGGGCACAAGGGTAGGTTCCTACTATTGGAAAACAGGAAAAATGAAATGGAAATGCAAGTAAACAAAACAGTAAATTAAACTAAGCTACTCTAGTGACAGAAACTAGAACTAAACTAAACCATAAGCAAGAGCAGAAAGAAGAAGTAGAAGCTTTGTGAACCCCTCTATAGAAAAAAGGTTAGGGTTCTGCCTTCTTAAACCCTGCAAAACAAACCTAAGGTACACTGGAGAAACCTGTAGACAATGTTAAATAAAACCTACAAGAGGCAATGGTTAGAAGTCAAAGCAATCTAAATAGCTAAGAAGCAAACACAAAAAAACAAAAATATACCTTCTCTTAGTGGGTAATGGGCCACCATGCCCTAGCTCCTAGAAGCCTCTCTCTCTTGGTTGGGGGAGCAATGGCTCAAATAGGAATGGATGTGGAGGAGAGGGAATGTGGGTGGTTTGAGAGGCAAAGGTCTCAAAGCATCCATGGGCAGCATAACAATAGGCCAGGGAGAAGCGTTTTGAGAGTGACCCACCACCCTCCTTTTATAGCTTTTCCAAGGTGTTTTAGGGTTTTAATCCCTTGGTCAGGTTTTTAGCCCCTTCCACCCTAACTTTAGCCCCTTTTAGGGTTTTAGCCCCTTTTCTTCATCCTTGGGCTCTTTTGGAGGTGTGGGGGTCAAATGGAAGGTCTTATGGAGTGAAATGAGTGTTGTGAGATGGTGTCCTTGGGTGGTGTAGGCCATTAAGAGTTATGTGGGGGATTTTTGGGTTAACAGATTGCCCCCTGATGTGTGAGGGTAGGAGCTCAACATATGGCCAACGAAGATCATAGGATTTGCTGTGTAGAAATGGTGCTTCCGGGGCTGGGGCATGGTGGCTTTTGGTTTTTGTATTAATTTGGTTCCCATCAATGGGTGAGATACAAATGTGTGACATGTATATGGACGAGGCAAGCATCCCCATGCTCGTGACAATGTCAAAAGAATAATTTGATCTATGCTCTAAAATACAAGAGCCGATCATATACAACTGATGTTACAATGCTAGTTGCCTCAATGTGAGGCTGAATACAATACTGATCTAGTAGATTAGACCCATGGAATTCTCATGGAATGCTATATCTTCATGAATGAAGGTTTTCTGGATCTGGTACATAGTTGTGTGGTGATTGAGAGTCAGAGTCTCTACGGTACAAGTATGTTGTATCAATCATAAAGGTATATCGAAGCACTACTGGGGCTTATGAACACTATCTCCAACACAACCCTGAAATCACAAGGGACATAACCTGTTTAGGTCCCTCGAGTGGACTCACCAATGTGCTAGAGTCAAGTGACATTTGGGGTCTTTGACCAAGTATTGTGCGGAAAAAACCATGTACGAATCTCAATGGTGCAATGATGGAGTTGAAGTCGAGCACGTGAGAAACAACCATCCCAAGAGTTACTAAGGACTCCTCTCAAGTGGTCCAAGGAACTCATCAATGATGTTAATAAAACCAAGGTATAGGGACCTATGGGTCTATCCTCTGCAATATGTGTGTTGGAATCGACAGAGGGAGACCTGTCCCTAGTCAAGGCAATGATGTTTCCTTGACTAGGAGCACGAGGTGAATAACTGAAAGGTCTGAAGCAATCTGCGGACTGACTCACTAAATTGGGGGGGGAGGGGAGGGAAGGGAAGAAACTGAACAGAGGTAGGGGGAGAGTGGGAGGCTCAAAATCCCTTTTTTCAGAGTATGACGGCAGGGAAGACCAGGAAGAAAATGAAACTGACTCATGGGAATGGGATCATAGCTGTAATACCAGGAATGTCACTGCAGATGGGAAATACTTGGAGGAGGTGGACACTTTTGATATTGATGGGATCCAAGGAAGACACATTGTAGAGTACTCTGAACAAAGGTGAGCCAATGTGGGAATGCTACCAAACTATTTTCTCTGGGGTGGTGTCTAGGGACACCATTGTGGTACGATCTCATGGATTTTTGGCGATCCAGAGAAGGTAAATTCTTGTTGGTGCTTTCAATTTTAGATAGTCTGAAAGCACAAAGAAGACTCTAGTGGGGGCTCTTTTTCATTGGAAGTCTCCTGTGCCCAAAAAAGGATAAAAGTATACATAGGAGAGGTCTCCCATCCTAGAGGGGATGAGATACTTCTTTACCGTTGGTAGTCCAATCAGGTTGGAAAAGTT
This sequence comes from Pseudotsuga menziesii, assembly GCA_001517045.1. NCBI lineage: Eukaryota > Viridiplantae > Streptophyta > Pinopsida > Pinales > Pinaceae > Pseudotsuga > Pseudotsuga menziesii. The sequence goes on along the minus strand of LPNX010419839.1, from coordinate 24,728 downwards.
TAAAACATGGATGGACGGGCATTCAAATACTTTTATGAGCATGAACAAAACCAAGTTTGATCGGCAATATTTTCTTGTTGAGACAGATGGAAAAGAGCTTAACGACAACCAGTGGTGGGATTTTTCGTAAAGTGCGGCCCTTCTGCCCGAGAAAACATAAAGGTATGTAGAGGGGTACGGTCTTGGCTTGAGTGTGACAAGGAGGTCCTTTTCAATTGACGGTCTACATGGTCCGTAAAAGGAGGTAAACGAGACGATGTAGATGCCATTTCCTATACTTTAGTGAGGGGGAAAGGAAGCAGCTGTGCTCGGTGATATTTTCATTGTTTTAAGGAGTCAGAAAAAAGCTTCAATGAAACTCCAATGTGGTCAATTGACTATGGTGGCACGAGCGGTGCCCAATGTCGGGATGGTGGACAGAGGTCCAAAGGTCATCTGTGTAGTATGGATAGAGTAGAAGGCTCTCAAACATACCAATACATGCATGGGATAGATCACAAAAGAGGCCCGCGAGTCGGTGCAGAGGAGGCATGCAAACTAAGGTGGCTCTCAGATAGAGGTCAGGAGAGCATGTGTGTGTGTTGTGATGGATGAACTTGACTACATGCAATGTGAGTACAAGTCCGGAGGCACTTATATGCCAAATATATGTAAGAAAAATAAATGGTTTTGTGGACAGTTGTCCAGAGGTCCATGTTAGGTACGATGAATGGAAAAGATGACTATATGCTAAAAATAAAAAATAAAAGCTAAAATTACAGTCCTTAATGGGCGGCGGCCCGAAAACTCGCATGAGTTGCGGTCGAGAAGTGTAATACGAGTACAGGTTTGTAGACACTTGCATTGTCATGTCATGGCTTGTAAATCGAGGTGACTTGTGGGAAATGGTCCCACAATTGATTAATGAAACATGAGATGATGGTCTCATAAATTTTTGAGCCCGGAGATGTGAGAGGTGTCTCGAATAGGTTCCGGGTGACTTTGGACTAGTAGCTGATGGTGCTGCCTTTGATTTTTGCTGAAAAACGTTGAAAAACAAGAAAAAAGAAAATGAAGTGACTCATTGGTGATGTTAAGCATAAATTTTCTTGAGGTAGAGCCCATTGTGGGGGTTCTCCAAGAGTTGTCTATCAGAGTCAATGAGGGTGTATTCCCTCTTGCCGAGATGAAGGTCATTAGCAAGGAGGGATGACGAAATATGGTCTTTTATGGGAAGAACTGATTCCACACTACGGTTTAAACGGAATGGGGTAAAACCAAAGGCAGTCTTACATATATCTTCATCATCGCGTAAGTGGTGTCAGGATAGATCATGTGGATTTTCCACAGCTGACGAGATAGAAGGGAAACTAGTGCTAGATGTCATCAAAATGGTATTGGTTGTGGCTTTGATTTCCTTATCCCCAGTCTCTGTTGGATGAAGAGGGGTAGGCCTGGAAACGGGAGGAGTCTTTGATGGACCTAGAGGTAGGTGCAACATCTTGTCAATTGGATGGACATGAGTCCACACATCCTGGGGCCTTAGAGGTAGGGTAGGTGGTTCAAGGTAGCACACAGGATCTCCTAGTGTGACATCCTATAAAATGCAGGCTGCCAAGGTAGACTTAATCATGATCCCGGATGGTGGGAAAATGAAAAGGAAAAGGTAAAGAAAAAGGATCATGTTGAGCGGGAATGAACCCCAATGTTTCCCTGGTAACTAAGGTTACAGCTGTGGCTGGGGAAACAATGGAAGAGATAGGTCTGATGGACCACCGGTGATGGTGGAGATAAGAGAGTTTGTAGAACTGGACATCATGTAAATGGAAATGGTGTCTGAAGAAGGAGGTGGGGGGTGAGCTTCTTCGATCAAGGTGATTTCAAACTCAAGGGAATGGTGACGGAGGTCAGCGAGATCCATGCGAAATTCATGCAAGTCTTGGCAATGGTGGGAGTAATGTCCATACAAGCCGCAAAGGGTGCAAGCATGGTTTGTCCTCAATTCCTTGTTCCTGACTACTGGCGCGCTTGGAAGTTCAACCACGGGGATGTTTTCATTTGTATCCATGGCATCCAGATGCGCACGGATCACTGGGATTTCAGGGAAATTCTGAGTTGGATGGCCCTATTGTTCGTAGATGGCACAAGGTGGGACTTATCGTGGTTTTGCGGTGGCTTTGGTGTTTTTACCCCTAGCCCTTTTGGGTTGGGGCGGTGCAGGTGCGGGTGCGGTGGTTGGCTTATGTGGACTGGGTGAGGGGTGAGACTCAACCGCAATAGGTTGCACTGGGATTAAAAAAACTTGGGGAATTGTTGGTTGAGCTGGTGGATTAAGATACCACACTGGGATCCCCAACATAAAGTTGGGTAGGATTAAGGTGGCCATGACCAGCTTTCCCATGACACCAGGTGGGGGAAAGAGGAAGGGAAATGTATGGATTGGATATGATCCCACATAACTCCGAGCTGATTGCATGTGCGGGTGAGGTTGTGGTTGTGGCTGTGTGTAATGCTACTGCTGTGGGTGATGTTGCGGCTGCAAACGATGTGGTGGTTGTGGTTGGGGCTACGACTGTGGTTGCTGTTTGGGTGCAGCGATGCTTGATGAGACCATGCACAAGTCTGCAGTTTGATTTTGTGTCAATGGTGGTGACACTAGCGGGAAAGGAGCCGTCATGGTGGGATCCGTAAACAACCTAGGGCCGACATTCAATGGTGGGGAGGTTGGTGTGTTTTCAACCATAGTGTTGGTTGCAGGGATGAAGTTAGCGTGTGTGGTCGCCCCTTGTGGCTCAATGGTGTTGATGGTAGGGATAATGTTGGTAGGCACTGTTAACCCTTGCGGATCATGGTAGGTGATCTGGTCAACCGTCACAATATTCCCTTCATGGGGGAACATCATGAGGTGAAAAACAGTTGATGTGACAGCTTGCATGGCATACATGTAACTCCTTCTGAGGAGGAGGTTGTAGTCCAGTTGAGCATTGACGACTTCGATGTCAATAAGGACTGTCTTCCCGGATAGCATGATGGGGACATGGGGGAGGATTCCTTGGGCTTTAGTGGGGTGTCCATCATAAGCCCACAGAGTCATGGAGGATGGTTGCATAATTGGTGATCCAAGCTTCTGCCAAACTAAGGTAGACATGACGCACGTGGATGCCCCCTCATCCACTATGCATCGGTGCACGACCAAGTTTCGGATGGAAATTGGGATTTGGAAGGAAATAGTGGAGGGCATGCGCGACTCTTCGTTCTCTATGTCAAATGTGATTAAATTGGAGTCAAAGGGGTCTACAGCCCCTAGGGAAGCTAGTAAGGATTTTTGTTACGTTGTGCACGTTTTAAGTAACTCAAGAGCGGACATGGTGGTTAGCATATGGGATAAATCATCCAAAATGTTATAGCTTACTACAGCTCTAGCTGTGGCATTATTGGCAATTCTGTGTATGGGGGGGCATGGGAACAGGGGTATTTGAAGAGGTAAGTTGCCTGTTTTAGACATGGATGTTGGTGATGAGTCAAAAGGTTCGGTGATGGTACCATACTGATTCTGGCTGGTTTGCAAGTTGACCTCTTAAGTCGTCATGGCTAGCAGGTGGTGAACACCTGTTTTGGCTATGGGTGGTGCCCCCAAAGTGTTGGGATTGGGTTGGGGAGGGGGTGTGGTTGCCACTAGTCCTTGGACTGGTAGTGGGTTTTGAAGCACCATAGGAGGACGTCCTTGAGGTGTCGGGTTTGGTTGTGCTTGGTTTGTAGCGTTGGCAACATGTTGGGCCTCGTTTCGAATGGCCTACTTCGCATGACCCATGAAGGGACACTCGAATGTATAGTGCCCATAGACCTCATATAGTGTGCATGGTTGGTTTGTGTGCAACGGAGGGTTACGTATTGGTGCATTTGGTCATGGGGTGTTTTGGGCTAGCCGGTTTTCTGTGGCATTGTTGGGAGGGTTCGGTTGTTGACCGCCTCCCTGTGGTTGGCTATTTCCTTGGTTGTGGGGCCGGTTATTCCTAGTTTTCCCTTGTTGATTGTTGGGGGCAAGATGGTTGGGACAGTTTTGCTATGCAAACACCTGTCCCAACGGAGTGGGAGGAGTGGGAGCGGGGGCTTGAACTGGTTGCACTGGAGGTGCATAGTAGATTTGTGGAGGTGGTGGTGCCACGAATGTGGGTATTTTCCCCACATTCTACTGTATTGTCCAAGTCATGGCCTGATCCTACTATAGTGGCGCAGGTTGTTCATAGGAAGTTGTCGCTCCGGATTGAGACATCATTCTAGCATAGTCTAGAGCTTGGTTTTGGTAAGCAACATTAGCATTGTTGCTTGGTTCTGGTGTAACAGTAGGTGGTGTCCATCGAGGCTATGGTTGTTGGGAGACCGACCCTATGATGTTGTTTGCAGCGTGGGATGCCCCTGGTGTGTCGTGGTAGGAGGTACCTAGATAAGGATCGCCTGGAATGACGATGTACAGGTATCCATACTGGGCATAAATGAGATCAAATTATTGGGCCTTCAGTATGGCCTCTTCTTCATATTGGGGACATTCAGATGCAATGTCCTTTGAGATGGGTGGGAGAAAAGTATTAAGGAAAAAATACAAGAAGATCCTATCGTCTAGTTGCATTTTGCATAAGCTATGACGTCACCGCCACTCATGGATATGGTCAGTTATGTTAGTGGTGGTGCTTTGGAAATAGGATACCAGGATCTCCACCCCCTTGTCATATCTGATAGGGAGTTGGAATGTAATGTCCTGGTTTTGACCCGGTTACATTAGATGTATCTGATGTATAAATTGTAAATGATCATGGTGTGGATTTAAAGGCCAAGGCCCCACCATTGATCAGTTATGCTATGTTTTGGGTTTAAATTGTCACCGATGGTCTATCGGGGCATGCGGCATATATTATATTGGTCATCATGTAAATATGCATCTATAATTAAAATGAACACAACCAGCTACGGTCGCGGCAACTAAATTGAATGGGGCATGATTTTCCCAAGGATAAGGATGTGGGGGGGGGGGATTTGTCAAACCTTGAGCCAAAAGGGGGGAAAACCCATGTGTCATCTTCTTTTGTTTTATTCCAACCACCTTTAGTTAATAATTTTTGCTGGTAGCTAAGGGAGGTTATGGCAGTTAATTGTTTTGGGAGTGGGGTGGCAGGACTGTCAGTCCATGCCTCCACGCACACTCCACCCATAGTTGAATTCTGAATGGAAAGGAAAAAAATGCACTCTTCACCCACGCAGATTTTTCTTCCTCTCTCCATGAGTTACTGAACACCCATGCACTGAAATTTTGCATCCTCCCTGTTGTTTGTTCATCCACGGGAAAAAACGGAGCTGTTTTTCCTCACGCAGGACCTCCATTGTCTACTCCTTTCCTCACTGGGTCGGATTGCTTCTTCACGCACAGGAATTTTCCCGGTTTCCAGCTGATATAGTGAGCCGAGAGCTGTGCGTTTTCACCACGATTTCCTGAAAAGAGCCATTCACGTCCTCAGTTGTATGTTCTACTTACACACCGGTAGGGTTGTGTAATTTCTGTCATTTTAATGTTGAGATTGGAACTATTGTTTTCCCCCCCATGTTTACTGTTTAGCTGGGACTGTGTAATTTGAATTTTGGGAGTCGTTTTGGCCACGAGAGGGCCAAAAATAACTCAGAAATCATTTTCCCTGTTTAAGCTGTGACATTTGACTTGATTACATACGTGCAATTGTTGGTCTCCAGAATGTGAGAGGAGCAGGGATGTTGGCTTAGTTTTTCTTGATAAATCTTGTGGCTGGAACCACACAGACAGAGCTAGAGGGCTGGCCTTCTTCTCCATCACCCCTGAATAGCACTGGAAGGGAATGCAGGGCCTGAGGCACTGTGTAGCAGAGAAGGGACTGATTCCTTGTGTTGGGTGTGGATGGGTGTCTTAGAGATCAGGCTAGTTCTGGTGTAGGTGTCCTTGGCTCTGTAATGAGCTCACCAGCTTAGCAATCTGCCTTCTCTAACTCCTTAATGGCCTGATAAACCCAATTGTGTTGGCTTGGATGTGTTTTGTATATCCTTGGCTATGTGTAAGCCTGCTAGTTCCCTTATTCCTTGGAGAATCATACCCAGCTCGGGGGTGGCAGCGCTGTTGAGAGATTAAGGAGCACGATGGCATATGGTTGGGTGGAACGTTGCAGCGACGTAGATGGTTGCAGATCAAGTTCATCATAAGATAAGTGATTTTATCCATTTTACTTCTGCAATCTTAATTTCTATTAATGGAATTGATGAACATGTTAAATGAGTACAGGCATGTATGAATGCTGTTTTTTTCCGCTGTGTAGGAGGATTAAATTGCATCTGTGCATGATAAACAATCCTGTGTGCATATTTTAGTTCAATTTTGTTTAAGAATTTTGTTTCAGCAAATTTTATACCTATGCATGTTGATGGGGCACCCAGCCCGGGTGGTTTAAGCCATGGAGATGGCGTCCCCTTTGCCGGTCGGAGGCATGGGGACGTGACATGGAAATAATGTAGGAACATGAAGGTTAGGGAGTTGAAGTCCTGATACTTGGCTTGTGGCATCTCAATGTACCATTTGGCTGTAGCACCTGTAAGGGTGCGTTGGAATAGCCTCAGCCTGATGGATTCATCTACAATGCTATTGGATGAGCACCATATATGGAATGTCATTATGTGGTTTTGGGGACATTCCTCGGCTTTGCCTTCAAACTTAGGGATGTCTGATGGAAGCTTAGTTGGCATAGGTGGCCAAAAAGCTTGGTGGTGGATGGGATCATTTGTTAATATAGCCAAATCAGGCAAGCTTAAATGAGCCATGAAGGGAATATTTGATCCCATGTTAATGTGGGATGGGGCTACAATGGGGGTGGGGTTTGCGGGTGCATAGTGCATCTGGACAGTTGGGGGGGCTTGTGGTGGCACCATTACGGATGGGCCAATTCCCCCAAGTGCTATTTGGGAGGCGATATGGGTGGTGGGGGCATTTCCCCCATGTATCACAGTAGGCTCAATGTAGGTGGCTGGTGTATTTCCCCCTTGTGTGGCCGGAGGGGAAGTGTGTGTGGAGGGGCCACTACCCCCGTGTGTTACCACTGGGCTAGCTTGGATGGTCACTATGTGTTGTGGTAGTTGGCTAATGATAGTCTACATGACTGTGCTTGGGCCACTTTCCAAGTTGTGGGTGACAGGTTGTGATGTGGACATGGGTCCACTTGCTAAGGTTAGGTCAGAGAATGGATCCGGGTTTGCACTAGCCATGGGGTTTGATGGTGTGGTGTGGAGGTCTGGTTTAGACTGATATGGGTCTGAATCAGAATCAAAGGCTGTGTGGCCCTCTGATGGTGTGGGAGATCACTGATAACGACTTCGATGGTGCTGATCAAGTGTTCCAAATGGTGGTGGTTCACCTCTTAGGCATGAGGAAGATCGTGGAGGATCAATTGTGTTCACTTTTGTGTATGAAACTAGTGGGCATGAGATTTGGACCCCAGTTTCAATAGCTTCCTATTGGCTGAAGGTGGTCTCTCGGCCACCAAGACTGCCAGAAGACAGCACTTGGCTTGTTCCTCACAAGTGCTTCTACTCAATCGAAAGGGGTCGTTGCCTGTTTCGCTTGGCAATTCCTCTTAGTAGCCAGCTACTTTGGGGTTCCTATGGTACTCCTTATAATGAGTTTCTAGGAAAAGCCCAGGTACTTCCCACAGTTGAAGCAATCAAGGACTTATGTCCTCAAAGACTGCATAATTGATTCAACTTAGTGTAAATTTGGTAAATTTTAAGGCTTACTTAGCATCATGAACTGATTTGGGTTAATTATTCGATATGGTGTGTTGGTTTTCTTGTTTTTTCTGGTATTTGGTTGCTGCAATATGGTTTAAAAATTCATCATGGTAGATTTCATGTCATGGTTTTGTATGCAAGCATAAACAGAAATTTGTAAGAAAGTACAGTGATTAACCCTGAATGTTTGCTGGCCTAACTAGATGCCTACCTCACAATAATATTATTCTTTAACCAAGAGAAGGTGTTGGGTTCTCAACACAATGGGACTAAGCCCATACATATATCCTCAAGTCACCTCCCGGATGCTAGGTTGGTCAACAGGGAGGACTCTTAGCACTATGAGAAGCCTTCATTCTCTACCCTCTCTACCTTCTAGGTCACCTGGTTTTAGTGGTTTGGAAAAAATATCATGGAGTGCCTAGATCTATATGAGCTTTCTCTTCGTCGTATCCTAGATTACCCCGGAGGGTGATGACTGGGTAGAGGAGGAAGGGGGAAGCAAGATGGTTATTTTTAAGTTATTTTTAGTTAGACTAGTTCATTTTATTAAGCCTTAATGGTTCATTTAACATTTACACATTGTTCATGAAATTATTTGCAGAAAATACAAACTGAAACTGAAAATGACCTGCAATAGTGGACAGAGGCGGCTGGGCTGCACTAACGGTCCTCTGAAACTAAAAATTACTGTCTATTAATCTTAAATTCAACTTTTGTGTGACAAGCCGCACATTTATGACCAAATCTAGCAAGTGGGCCGTGATATTTTTTCAGAAATGAGCGAGGGGGTCACACATAATGCAAAAATAGCTGCAACTTGAGTTTTTGGGCTGAAGTCGTGCTTATCGGGGGATTAAGTGCACCCTGGGTGCACCTATTTGCTCATTAAGAGCGCCACAGTCTCACCTTTTTCTCTGATAAGAGCGCCCTGCTCCGAAATGGGGTTTTTTAGTGAGACAGAGTCAAATTTGGCCGACAGTAACTGGTACTAGCATCAGTCTAAGTCGGTTTGGCCTAGCAGAGCCTTCGACAGTGGTTAAAACAGGAAATAAACAGGATTTAATACAGGTTTAACATAAGATTCCTGAAAATTTAAGGCAAAAATTTTAAAAACTTAAAAATGAAAATTTTGGACGAGGGATCCTGTGGGATCGACCTAGTATAGTCGCCAAAGCTGTAGTGAGGATTTCTCCTCACTGCAGGAGCAGGAATGAATCCCTTGTACCTATAGGGCACAAGGGTAGGTTCCTACTGGTGGAAAATAGGAAAAACAAAATGAAAATGCAAGTAAACATAACAGTAAATTAAACTAAGCTAATCTAGTGACAGAAACTAAAACTAAACTAAATCATAAGCAAGAGAAGAAAGAATAAGTGGAAGCTTTGTGAACCCCTCTGCAGAAAATGGGTTAGGGTTCTTCCTCTGTAGACCATGCAAAATAAACCTAAGCTACAATGGAGAAACCTGCAAACAATGTTAAATACAACTTGCAAGAAACAATCGTTAGAAGTCAAAGCAATCTAAATAGCTAAGAAGCAAACAAAAAAACACAAATATTCCTTCTCTTAGTGGGTAATGGGCCACCATGCCCTAGGTCCTGGAAGCCTCTCTCTCTTGGTTGGGGAAGCAATGGATCAAATGGGAATGGATGTGGAGGAGAGGGAATGTGGGTGGTTTGAGAGGGAAAGGTCTCAAAGCATCCATGGACAGCATAACAATAGGCAAGGGAGAAGTGTTTTGAGAGTGACCTCCCACCCTCCTTTTATATCTTTTCTAAGGGGTTTTAGTGATCCGATGGATTATTCATCTTCAAATTACACTAATCCATTATGGTACAATGGTATCTAATCTATGGTTCAAAAAAAAAAAAACATAACATATGTTTTAACTCATATATACTGTGATAGACATATCACGCTTGCTGTGACATACGTCGCACCTACTGTGACATATGTCGCACCTACTGTGATAGAAATATCACACTTGCTGTGACATACATCGCACTTGCTGTGACATACATCGCACCTGCTGTGGCATACATATCACCTTTGCTGTGACAGACATATCACACTTGCTGCGACATTGTGAAGATAGTGGTGATATCAAACAGTTACATTACCTGTGACGCTATGGTATGGTGCAACATATGTGCATAACGGTCATTACAATGTGTTGCGAGTCAACACATGTACGTGGAGTTGGTTGCAACATTTCGAGAATATGGAACGTCGTGGTACCATAAGGCTTGGGCAGTGATTTGGCTGAATTGCATGGTTCAGTTTTAGCATATGCTTGTAACGTTGATAAAGAAGAGAACAGTTGTGGTCCGTTATGGCTCCTCTCGCTAAGTGCTTAAATAGAGGATGTTGGCCACCATTGGAGAGGGGGAGAGAAACTCAGTTCGTTCAGAGCGCAGTACATCATTTCTCTGTTATACAAAGCTCAGAGAGTTTGCTGTAAAATGTTTTGATGCTGTTACTGTGGAAGTCGACATTCTCTGTCATACTTTGGATTTCTTTGCCTTACGAAGGCTGATTGTAATTTCCAGAGAAAGGACTTAAAGACTTTGTACAGCATTCTATTTACAGTTGTTGAAGTTGTTTCCAGAACCATTTTGTACCATTTTTAAGAGATTAATTGGATCAGTACCCATTGGAGAGGGACCCGGAGACGTAGCCCAGTGAAGGGGGTGAACTCCGTTATCAACTTCTGTTTTGTGACTCTCTGATTCTGTGTTTATTTTATATATGTTTATCAGTTTTGTTTTCCATCTGTTTTCAGCATTTAATTTCGGTTAATGCTGTTCCATTAATTCACCTGCTAAACGCATTCTTTTTAACACAAACTTTTAATGCACACAAGTTGAGGTCCGACAGATCATGTTTGGTATCAGAGCTGGTTGACTGCTGGTGCAAGTTTGTGAATGCTTACCAGGTCCAGGTTAAAGCTTGGTGAAGGAGAATTAATTGAAGTAGATCCTATGATTGGCTCAAGGATAACATTCTCAAGAACCATGTCTTCTCCACGAGGGGAAGAAGGACATACAGAACGGGAAAAACCTGTTATGTCAGAAACTGAGTTTTTGGAGGCTTTTATGAGCATGAAAGCCATGATAGAAATTCTACTCAATGAGCGATCAGAAAGGAAGAAGAAAGAAGAAGGATCTTCATCCAGAGATGCAGAAGTGAAGAAGGAAGAAAAGGGTAAAGGAGTAGGAGGTGATGGTGATCCTCCTGAAACTAATCAAACTTTCTCTTCTTCTCATGCTTCTCATTCACATAATGCTAATGCAAATTCTAATATGCCTTATTTCAAATTGGATGTTAAGTTTGAGTTACTGATTTATAATGGAGATTAAGATGCTGAAAAGTTAGACAATTGGATCAAGTAGCTTGAAGTATATTGTAGGGTGCAGGGCATTAATGATGACCCTTCCAGGATTCAATTGGCCACTTTGACGATGAGTGGTATGGATCTTACTTGGTGGGAGATCAAGATTCAGCAAGATATTCGAAAGAATGGTAAGATTATTTCAGTTTGGAATGAATTCATTGAAGTATTAAGGAAGCAATTTTATCCTTTAGGCCATATTCAACAATTAACCATGAGTTGGAAAATGTTTAGACAAGATAAAGGACAAAGAATTCAAGATTATACTCATGAATTCAGGAAGAGGGCTATTGCATTGAATGTTTCATTAGATACACAGGAAACTCTTCTTAAGTACATTGGTGGCATGCATTCTTATTTGAAGCATACTTTGTTAATGTTTAACCCCAGTAATTTGGATGATGTATGTGTTCAAGCCACACATTTAGAAGCCAGGGGTAAACATGCTAATGATACTTTCATGAAGAAATCCTTTAAATTTGACAGCAAATCGAAAGGTAAAGATACGGGGCAAAAGAATATGGCTACGGTTAAGAAAGAGGGTGAAAATCCTACATGTTCGCATTGTCAGAAGGGACATGATGTATCTAAGTGTTGGAAACTTCATCTAGAGTTAAGGCCAAAGAATTACGGAGGAAAAAAATATAAAGGCAAAGAAAAAGCTACTGCAGCCGTTATTCAAGACTTGGGATCTGACTTGGGTGATGAAACAAAGGTTACAGCTGTCAGAATCTAGGGTAAGAATAAAATTATCTCACTTCCCATTAATACAAAATCAAGTTCTAGTGCAAGTACAAGTCTGCCATAGTGACGTCTAAGCAAAATAATAAAAATAGAAGTGCACTGTTTCATGTTCATGTCATTGCAAATCACACAAAGATTGATACATTGTTTGATAGTGGTTAACAAGTAAATCTGATATCAGAAGAAGTGGTTAAGAAATTGCATTTAGTTACTATGCCTCATGAAAAACCCTATCCTCTTGGTTGGGTTACTAATGATACACGATTGCAAGTTACAAAAAAATGTGTATTGAAGTTTGCAATTACTGAAAAGTTCATAGATGAGGTAGAACTAGATGTAGTACCACTTGACATTTGTGGAATTGTGCTTGGGAGTCCATATTTGTATGACCGGAAAGTAGTCTTTTATAGAGAGCAGAATAAGTATCATCTTTTTAAAGATGGTGTGGAATATATTGTACGAGCACATAAGATAAGAACAAACCTAGCAATAGTTTTTGCAGGACAAATGAAGAGGCTGGTAAATGCTAGTAAGAATTTTGTGTTAATGATGGTTAAGATGAAAAATGATGAGATCTCTAAATATTTTGAAGAGTGTGAACCTAGGCATAAATCTAAACTGATTGAAATTATTTCCGATTATGATGATTTGTTTCAATATCCGAAGGGGTTACCACCAAAGAGAGAGATTCAACATGAGATACATTTGCAGTAGGATGTGCCACTCCCGAACATAGCCATGTACCGGATGTCTGTAATGCAGAATGAGGAGATCAAGAAGTAGGTTCAAGAGCTGATTGAGAAGGGGCTCATCCGGCCCAACACTTCTCCTTGTGGCTCTCCTATAGTCTTGGTTCCAAAGAAGGATGGGTCTTGGAGAATGTGTATCGACTACAGGGCCCTTAACACAAGCACCATTAAAAATAGGTATCCTCTTCCTTGCATTGATTATTTGCTTGATCAGTTGAAACATGCAACTTACTTTACAAAATTGGATCTGCGTAGTGGGTATCACAAATCCGGTTTGTTGAAAATGATGCCTAGAAAACTGCGTTTAAAACAAAACAGGGTTTGTATGAGTGGCTTGTGATGCCTTTCGGGCTCTGTAACGCACCTGCTACTTTCATGCGGGTCATGAATGATGTATTTTGTCCATTCATTAATGATTTTGTAATTGTATATCTGGATGATATCCTAGTGTTTAGAAAAACCTGGGAAGAGCAAATAGTACATATGAAAAAAGTTTTAGATGTACTGAGGAAGGAAAAGCTTTATGTAAAAATGTATAAATGTGAATTTGCTAAAACTTCTTTAGTATATCTAGGCCATATTATTGGTGGAGTCCACCTGCAAGTGGACCCAGCCAAGGTTGTTGTCATTGTAAACTGGCCATGGCCTAACACCATTACTGAAATCAGAAGTTTTCTGGGTGCGGTTCAGTATTGGAGGAAATTCATTTCTGGGTTTTCTTCCATTGCTGCTCCATTACATGCATCGACAAGCATTAAATAAATTTTCTAGTGGGGAGGCAAGCATCAGAGAGCATTCAACACTTTAAAGGAAAATATTAGCACCGCACTAGTTCTGACATTTCCATATTTGTAGCAGCCATTTGAGATCGAAACCGATGCCAGCGGGTTTGCCATGGGAGCAGTTCCGATGCAAGGGAGGAAGCCAGTCTGTTACCATTCAGAAACATTCTCTACTGCGGTAGGTAACTATTTGACCTATAAAAAAGAGTTGTATGCTTTAGTACAGAGTGTGAAGAAGTGGAAACATTATATCATGGGAAAATAAATAGTCATACATACTGATCATCAGCCACTTCAATATTTACAATCTCAAACTAAAATACAACAAAGTAGGCATTTAAGATGGATGGGATTCTTACAACAGTTTCATCTTGTAATTAAGTACAAAAAGGGAATTCATAATAAGGTAGCAGGCATGTTATCAAGGCCTCCTACAAATGCTTCAATCATTCTTCAAAACAGTTCATTAACACATGAAAGTTATATTGAACAGTATGCAGAAGATAAAGATTTTCAGAAAGTATATGCATCACTAATACATGATAAACAAGAAGAGAACTATTATGTGCATAATCAACTCTTGTATCATCTTGGTAAACTCTGTATTCCAGAGAAGGAAAGAGTGCATGTGATCTGAGAAGCACATAGTTCATTGATTGCGGGACATTTTGGAGTAAGTAAAACATTGTCTGTATTGCAGAATCACTGTTATTGGCCTCAAATGCAAGAAACTGTAGCTAAATACATAAGAGGTTGTGTTATGTGTGCAACAAGTAAGGCTAGCAATAGGAAATTGGGTTTGTACACACCTCTTCCAGTTTCTTCTCATCCTTGGGAAAGCATTTCTATGGAGTTTGTAGGGGGACTACCTGTGTCTAGAAAAGGTCATGATTACCTATATGTTTTTGTCGACAGATTCAACAAAATGTGTATCTTAATTCCATGTAACAAATAGATCACTGCTGAACAGACATCTCATCTATTCTTTCAGAATGTTTGGGTACATTTTGGGCTACCCATGTCTATTGTATTTGATCGGTATTCCTAGTTCTTGGCAGAATTCTGGTCAACTTTATGGGAGCTTATGGATACCAAACTTAAGAAAAGTACAGATTTTGATCCACAGACTGATGGGAAAATAGAGGTAGTAAACATAATGATGATTCAGCTGCTCAGAGGCTATTGTAGTAAACATCCTAAACTTTGGGATGAGCAGTTGCAATATATACAGCATGCTTACAATCATGCAGTTCATTCTTCCATGAAAAGATCTCCTTTTGAAACTTGTTTTGGTTATCTGCCAAAAACACTGATGGACTTCTCTTTTGGAATAGATGCAGTGGATGGACATCATGATGCAGATAAAGCTCTAAGATTCATTCAGAGAATCCAAGCGGTGCAACAAACAATTCAAGAACAGTTGCAGAAGAGACAAGTAAAGTACAAAGCCAAGCNAATCTATGGTTCAAAAAATAAAAATAAAAACATAACATATTTTTTAACTCATATATACTGTGACAGACATATCACACTTGCTGTGACATACGTTGCACCTGCTATGACATACGTCGCACCTGCTGCGACATACGTCGCACCTACTGTGACAGACATATCACACTTGCTGTGACATACATCACACCTGCTGCGACATATGTCGTACCTGCTGCGACATACGTCGCACCTGCTGCGACATACATATCGCCTTTGCTATGATAGACATATCACACTTGCTGCGACATACATCGCACTTGTTGTGACATTGTGAAGATAGTGGTGACATCAAATGGTTACATTACATGTGACGCTATGATATGGTGCAACATATGTGCATAACGGTCATTGCAACGTGTTGTGAGTCAACATATGTGCATTGAGTTGGTTACAACATTTCAGGAATATGGAACATTGTGGTACCATAACGCTTGGGAAGTGATTTGGCCGAATTGCATGGTTCAGTTTTAGCATATGCTTGTAACATTGATAAAGAAGAGAACAGTTGTGGTCTGTTATGGCTCCTCTCGCTAAGTTCTTAAATAGAGGATGCTGGCCACCGTTGGAGAGGGGGAGAGAAACTCAGTTCGTTTAGAGCGCAGTACATCATTTCTCTGTTATGCGAAGCTCGGAGAGTTTGTTGTAAAATGATTCGATGTTGTTACTGTGGAACTCAACATTCTCTATCATACTTTGGATTTCTTTGCCTTACGAAGGCTGATTGCAATTTCCAGAGAAAGGTCTTAAAGACTTCGTACAACATTCTATTTACAGTTGTTGAAGTTGTTTCCAGAACCATTTTGTACCATTTTTAAGAGATTAATTGGATTGGTACCCATTGGAGAGGGACCCCAAGACGTAGCCCAGTGAAGGGGGTGAAATCCGTTATCAACTTCTATTTTGTGACTCTTTGATTCTGTGTTTATTTTATATCTATTTATCAGTTTTGTTTTCCATCTGTTTTCAGCATTTAATTTCTGTTAATGCTGTTCCATTAATTCACCTGTTGAACGCATTTTTTTTAACACAAACTTTTAATGCACACAAGTTGAGGTCCGATGGATCATTTAGGGTTTTAAGCCCTTGGTCAGGGTTTTAGCCATGTTTTTGGGCCTTTAGCCCCTTCTTCCCTAACTTTAGCCCCTTTTAGGGTTTTAGCCCCTTTTCTTCATCCTTGGGCTCTTTTGGAGGTGTGGGGGTCAAATGGAAGGTCTTATGGAATGAAGTGAGTGTTGTGAGATGGTGTCCTTGGGTAGTATAGGCCATTGATCTATGTGGGGGATTTTTTGGTTAACACTCCCCATAGCTCACACGGTTCTTCATGATGGAGTGCTACCTCTAGCCATGGTGTTCCCTCCTTTACCAGTACCTTTGCATCAAGAGGTTACATTCCTCCTTATGTGTTTGGGGGTCAACCCTTCTATTAGTCTTATAATTATGGCTATGTAACACCCCAATGTCATAGTATACCAAATTATAACATTCCTGTGTATCCTTTTATGGTTCAAGTGGGAGGAGGATATTATCCCATTGGCCAAGGCCATGGTATTTAAAAAAACCAAAATTACATGAATCAATCTAGTCAGAGGGCATGGAATGAGATGGCACAACCTAGGCTCTCTTTCTTAGCTATGCTAAACTTGTGTGACTTATCAAAGTTGACCAATGATCTGGTTTCTCATGATCCTACAAGTCCAGTTGTTCCTACCAATATTCCTTTGGACATTCAAAACTTCGAATGTAAGAATGGTGAGGACCCTATAGAGAAGGTTACAAATTTTCACCCACGATTCTCCTCAAATTTGTTCAACCATGATTCCATTCGTTTACGACTATTTCAATCCACCCTCATGGATTCATTCGAGAAATGGTATATAGTTTCTTGGGGGAACATATAAAAATTCAATGACCTAACCATGACCTTTCTAAACCACTTTCGGCTACTTGTGCATTACGATGTCGGTACGAAGCAGTTATCGACATTTCAGCAAGATAAAGAAACACATATTTCATATCATATTCAGGTGTGGAATAGATGAAAGTGGTTGATTAAGGGCAACATTCCACCTGAGTTTCTTTTGGAATGGTTCCTCAACTCGTTATTTCCATATATAGTGAAGGATGTTTCAACATCTAGAGTTATGAAAGAGGAACATGCTATTTTCTGAGATCAATAACTAGACTCGATTTACGCTAAGTCCTGGCTCTTACATGAGATCATTTTGAATGCACCACAGTTAAATTTTGAGCCTAAGTTCAAACTTGGGCCACATGATGATGGAATTTTTAGCTCTACGAGTACTAAACCCATAGACTTGGTTATGAATCAAATGAATAATTTTTCTATTAACTAGCCTACGTCAGGACAAGCTACAAGTTTGTATCATCCGACCTAGTCGACCGATGTACACTATGTGCAATCATCGAACCAGAAGGGTAACCAGTAACCCGAATAGAACAAGACAAAGGGAAGAAATAATAGAAGAGGTGAGAATAGGAATGGAAAACATAACGATGATAAGAACGATAATGATGTTCGGGGGGACAAGAAGTATAAACGTAAGGTTAAATTTCCTTGCAAAATTTGTGGGGGAGATCACCTCACTTACTTGTTCCCTTGAATATATGAAGCCTCAAAATCCATTGCATAGAGCCCAATTGTGTTAACATATCCTTTACCTCATAGTAAAAGTATGAATTCAAGTACCATGGACTCCAGAAGTGATTCGGGTGGGAATCAAAACTCGTTGAATACCAAAGGTGGCCATGGGTGCATCAACATGATGTCTTCCTAGAATGTTGTGATGTGAGAAAAGTATTATGGTTCGTCACAACCTGACTTGGGAAAAGAGCATACACCTCTCGAGGTCCCTTTGCATATTGACAATACTGAAGTTACACCTCACATTCCTAAGGGATTCCTAAAGCGTTTGGGGCACAATCCTAACTCCTGCGCCTCCCAACACTATTCTATTGTCGAGGATTTGGGCTAGACTCCCTATGTGTTTTCCACCTTAGAAGTCCTTCAAAATTTCCCTTCGCAGAGGAAATATTTGTTGACTGCCCTTGGGAGGGTTGATTCACATCCTTCCACAATGATTAAATTTGAAACCCATGAATTCCATCCTCCCTTTCCCAGTCCATGTGGAGTCTACGAACAACATAATTAAACAAAGTAATTGATGAAGGCATTGTGTCTTTTGTGATGTATTTAACCTATTGGAACGGTCTAGGTTCACCCACTTTGTCAAAATATGGTACCATGTTGACTATTTTTGATGGGATATATTTTTGGCCGTATGGTATACTTCCTTCTCTTGAAGTCCACTTGGGAGGGAATACTGTGTCGATCGAGGTCTAGATGGTTAATGTGCCCCTTGACTATAACATTATTCTAGGCTGTAACTAGATTTACAACATGAGAGTGGTCACGTCATCCCTTCTTCAAATTATATGCTTCCCTTTTGAAGATAGGATTGTCATGGTTGAGAAAAAATCATTCGACAATTCCGGTACGAAAGCATTGTCGGGAGCTACTCTCTCAGTTATTGACAACTCTAAGCTAACAAATCAGAATTTTGGTGTGGGAATGTATCCGTATTTGATGGTAACTTTCAATATTTATGCACCAATTCTTAGCATAGGTTATAGTATTGGTAGTGAATCGTCATCATTGAGTTCATTTCCATTTCACATTTAGAATACCCTTGGTCTCTCCCTTCTCCAAGAACTTCAGATGAATATCCTACCCCTACTAAGATGGGCATGCCATTATCTACAATGATGATTACTTACCCAGCTACCCTTGGTCCTGTAGTAGATCCTAGTCCTTCCTCTTCCCGGACAAAGGAGGAGGTCCCCTTTGCACTCCCTTCATGGGAGGTTACATCGTCACAGTCTCATGATTGCTTCAATGAAACTTTTCCTTTGAATGAAGCTATTCTTGAAGCCATGAATGGTTTAGAAGGGCCTTGAGAGGAGTTACACCGTTGATCTTATTTTATCCCCGAGCTTCAAAGAATGGAGTGTGATGACTATAGGGTGATCCTTAGCAAGAAGGTTGGTAGTCTCGTGTTCCCACTAGGAGCTCTTGGTAAATATGTCAAAGGGAACATGTCTAACTTGTCACTGACTATCCCTATCAACATTTCTCAAAATCCTCAAAAAGTATACAATTTTTATATTATGGCGGATTGTTCCCCCGATGATATTGAAGCTTACACTAATATTTTCAAAGAATTTTGAGATGTATTTTCTTGGTTGTATGATGAAATGTCGCGAATAGACCCTCAGATTGTTGAACATGAGATCAAGACCTATCCTGATTCTATAACTGTTCAACATCGCTTCATTGCAATGAATCCTTGTAAGGAACCCGCTATTAAGGAAGAGATAGAGAAGTTGCTCAAGGATAGATTTATCTATCTAGTTCCCTTGACTGAATGGGTATCCAACCTTGTTCCAGTCGATGTGAAACAAATAACTATCTGTGTGTGCATTGGTTTTAGAGACCATAGCAAATCTTGTCCAAAAGATAACTTTACCACACCATTCATATATCATATTTGGATGAATATGCGGGAAGTGAGGTGTTTGTGTTCATGGATTATTTTTTAGGGTATAATCAGATTCAGATCAAACCTCGGGACCAACATAAAATGAATTTCATTTTTCCTTGCGGTATGTTTGCATACCGGAAAACGCCTTTCAACCTTAAAAATGTCAGAGCTACTTTTCAATGGGAAATGACCTTTTCTTTTCACGACTTGAAGAGAATTATGGAATTTTATCTTGATGATTTAGCTAATCACTCTCACTTGAGGGTGGATCATATTGACCATCTACGCTTGGTTTTCAAAAGATGCCACAGTTATCAAATCTTGCTAAATCCACAAAAGTTCATCTTTTGGGTGAAAGTAGGTCGCTTATTGGGGTTTATCATTTATAAGGAGGGAATTAGCATAGACCATATTAAGGTTGAGGACATACTTTGATATTCTCCCCTGCACACTATTAGAAACCTTCAGAGTTTACAAGGGATGGCTAACTTCTTGTGGAGATTTGTTTTCAATTTTTCCAATTTGACCAAGGGTTTCATATTCATTTTCAAAGAAGGACACTCCTTTTGTCATGGATGAGCATTCCTAGGATTCTTTCGATGCATTGAATAAAGCCTTGGTATCGACCCCCATGCTGATTCTACCCAACTGCAGCCATGATTTCTTGTTATATGTGGCCATGTCATTGGAGACGATTAGAATGGTTTTGGTTCAAGAGGACAAAGATTTCGAAGAGCACATTGCCTATTATCTTAGCTGAAATCTCATTGATGTTGAACTTTATTACACTCATGTCGAGAAGATAGACTTAGCTACCGTCCATGCTGTTCAATGGTTGAGACATTACATAATCCTTCCCCATACTTTGGTTGTGGATCATATCAATCCATTTTATTTCATCCTAACTAGATGGATGATAGGGGGAAATATAATAAATGGATTGTTATATTACAAGAGTTTGATATCAAATTTGTTTCCGCAAAATTGAAGAAATCGTTGACCTTTGTAGAGCCCATATTAGATTATCTTAGTTTGGATGAAGTTGAGGTTCATGAAGAATCTCTTGTTGATGAGTATATCTTCATCATTTTGACTGTGGACCCATGGTATGGGGATATTATTCTTTATTTGAAAACTTCAAAGGTCCCTCCTCACCTCTCACGGGATGAGCGTCGACGGTTATGACATGTAGTTAAGAACTACCTCATTATCAGTGATGTTTTGTATCGTTGTGGGGTGGATTCCATTTTGCGTCAATTTTTTACTCATGAGGAGGCTGAGGCTATGATTAATGACTTCCATGGAGGGGCACGTGGTGGTCATTTATCTAGGATTTGTACAACCTAAAAAAATTTGAGAGCGTGTTATTTTTTGTCATCGATCTTTAAGGATTGTGTTAATGTAGTCAATCGGTGCCACCCTTGCAAGATGTTTGCACAAAAGATGTAGTTGCATCCTTCCCCATTACATCCGATTATCACCGTTGGTCCCTTCACGCAGTGGGGGGTAGACTTTATGTATTGCAACATAGCCTCATTTGTGGGGACATTATCACATTATAGTGGTTGTAGATTACTTCATGAAATGGGTAGAGGCTGTGCTCACAATCAAAGTCGATGGTAAGATGGCCACAAATTTTTTTTTCAATTAGATTATTACCCAATTTGTTATCCCAAAAGAGGTTGTCACAGACCATGGCAGGAAATTTCAAAACAAGATGATGGGTGAGCTATATTTGAAGTTGGGGTATAAGCAAGATAATTCCTCTTCTTATTATCCTCAAGCGAATGGATAGGTTGAAGCTATGACTAAATCCCTTAATTTCATTCTACAAAGAACCATCACACAAAGAAAAAATAATTGGAACATCATGTTGTACCCTTCTTTGCTGGCCTAACAAACCATGGTTAATACTGCCATCCATTTTTCTCTATATTAGTTAGTGCATCGAGTGGAGTAAATATTACCGATTGAATGTGAAATCCATTCTTTGAAGCTAGCCGTAGGAATTTTACCAGCAACTTCTGAGTTAGAGGAACGTGTGGTCTAGTTACAGAAACTTGATGAGTAGCGTTGAGATGCCTTAGTGGATCTTAAAGTAAATAAGCATCGTGTTAAGGCTCAGTATGATAAGTCTATTTATCCCCAGATATTTAGTGAGGGTGACTTGGTTCGATTATATGACCAAACTAGTGAACCGTTAGGGGTAGGTAAGTTCAAACCCATGTGGAATGGGCCCTAGATGGTTAAAAGATTGTTAGATAAAGGTGTGTACGAGCTAGTAGATTATGAGGGGACAACCTTGGCAGAGCCTAGAAATGGGCTCTATCTTAAAAAAAATTATGTGTAATTCTCAGTCAAGGTTTATACTTTGTATACTATTGTATAGTTACATACTTTAGTTTTGGTCATCTTTTAGTGATCCGGTTTGTTGACTTGCTTCTGTTTGTTGTGGAAGATGTCGAAAAAGTCTTCAGTATATGTAGGATACATTGACGATACCAGCCTCCACACCCAGAACTCAGCTTCAGCTACTTGGGTGATCTATACACCTACGAGTCATATCGTGTCTTCAGGAGGTGTGTGTCTCTGACCATCATCCAACAATATTGTTGAATATAGTGTCGTGATTGAGTTACTATGTGATGCCATGTCCCTTGATATTTGATTTCTTGAGATACATCTTGAATCACAGTTAGTGGTATTACAATTAAATGGCATGTATCGTATTAGATATCCGACTTGATTACAAATATTCTTCTAAGTAAGGTTGTTAGAAAAAAAAACTTGAAAACATTACATACATTCACACTCCTAGGATCTATAATCATGTCATTGATTCTTATGAAAATTATGTATTAGATTGGCATGTAATACACATAAAATGAAGCATTCATATCACATTCACACATGTAAATATAATAAACCGATCACTATAAGCTTTTTTCTTTCAAAATATATTCCAAAAAGTGGTGTCATAATACATAATGTCATGACACAAAATTGGGGCTTTCAGCAACAAAAATACACTACACGATCGATACAAATATATGGAAAGGCCTCTATTCCTATGGAGAAGGGTTTTGATCATGAAATAAAATGACAGACTTAGCCAGCAGTCTAAAAAATTGAACCCATGCATGGGGTACTTCCACTACTTGCCTCTGCATCACCTCGAGAAATTCATTGACTTGCACCATGGGCACCCTGTGTGTCAAACATACGAAGTTTGTGTGTATGCTATGGAGCATACACTTCACATATTCACCCTATATATCATCGTCCCATCCCCTTTTATGATATCGAACAAAACCATCTAGACGTATAGGACCCACAACTGCAAGTACATGATTAGTATTAGTATGTGTCACCAGCCAAAAACATGTTTTTTTATTTCATTATGTCAAAAGATGAAAGAATGAAATAATTCAAAATAAAATGAATTCAGTATTGTTACCTATATATCCATATGTGGCTCTCTATGGTATGGGAATGTTTGGATCACCGTGGAAGTTTATCCTTGCATAGGGATAGTCATTTATGGCCATCTGTCTATGCCACCAGTGGAAGAAGTTAGGTGGGTAGGGTGTAGGTACAAGTTATCCTCCTAGCCACTGCATCACACTTGCCCAACGCATTTTATTTGGATCCTATATACCATGTGGAGTGATATGGACTGTTGGGCTAAGGTGTGGTACACCCTCTAAGAAGAAGGTACTCAGAATGCTAGAAAACCCAAAGTTTCTTGTTCTACCTTGCTTGCAGTCCATCAATTGTTATTTCACATTACCCAAAAAAAAGGTACTCCAATCATATATAGTCGGTCTCATGCACTTGGCCTTGTAAAACATCAAAGCCTTGGAAACCTGATGAAGGGATGTTAATCTT
>LPNX010419827.1:131082-187486 GCA_001517045.1 Pseudotsuga menziesii | reverse complement strand
AACCCAAAACCCTAGACCCTAGACCCTAGACCCTAGACCCTAGGCCCTAGACCCTAGGCCCTGAACCCTGGACCCTGAACCCTTAACCCTGAACCCTGAACCCTGAACCCTGAACCCTGAACCCTGAACCCTGAAACCCTGACCCCTGAACCCTGACCCCTGAACCCCAAACCCCAAACTCCAAACCCTAAGCCCTACTAAACCCGAAACCTGAAACCCTAAACCCTAAACACCAAACCCCAAACCCTAGACTAAACCCTAAACCCTGAACCCTGAAACCTAAACCTTGAACCCTCAACCCTCAACCCCAAACCCCAAACCCCAAACCCTCAACCCCGAACCCCAACGCCCGACCCCCGACCCCCGACCACCGACCCCCGACCCTCGACCCCTGAACTCCAAACCCCAAACCCCAAACGCCAAAACCCCCAAACCCTAAACCCCTAAAACCTAAACCCTGAACCCCAAACCCTGGACTCTAGACCCTAGGCCCTAGACCCTTGATGCTAAACCCCTAAACCTTGGACCCTAGACCCTAAACCCTAGACCCTAGACCCTAAACCCTAAACCCGATGGCATCCGCTACTTCCTGCTTCACGAAGTTGTGTGAGGCGCCCGTATCTACCAAAGTCCTCACTTTTCTGCCGTTTACCAGCACCTCAACAAAACGCAGCACATGTGTGTCTTGACAGCCCCTCATGGCGCCCAAAACCCTGCCTTTGTTCATCGCTGTGTAAACCTGTCCAACCGCAGCGCGCTTTTTCTGACCGCGCGCTTCCGTAGTGCACCCATTGCAGCGCTCTTCCACGGCGCGCCCGTCCGCAGCGCGTGCAACTACTACACGCTCGTCAGGTCGCTTCACCGTCACGCGCTCATCCGTAGCGCACATTTTTTTCTAATCACGTGCTTCCGTAGTGCGCTCACCGCAGCGCTCCTTTGCGGCGCGCACACCGCAGTTGCACGCTCGTCCTGTCACTTCACTATCGCGCGCTCGTCTGCAACACGCACCATTGAGCGTCCTTTGTCCTCGTGCTCCTGTGAGTGCTCGCACTTTTCTGTCACACTTTTCCCTACCGCAGTCCGCACGTCCACACCGCGCGCTCCTAGAGCGCCCGTCTCTGCAGCACCGCGCGTCTCCGTAGAACGCACGTCCAAACGAACCTTTTCGTCGCCAACCCTAAGCGCGCGCTCCGTAGAGCCTGCGCTTCCGCAGTCGGGTGTGCGCTCCGTAGAGCCTGCGCTTTCGCAGTTCTGCGCGCGCTCCTCCCAAGCGCGCACGCTCACCATATTTCGCAAGTATTTTAGAAGCTCGCTTTTCCAAGCCACCGCTTCCTCTGCCTTCGCTGCAACCTGCGGTTGCCCCCAACCTTCAAACCGAAGTGTGCCCGCCAACTAGTCTACCGACGGTGGTTGCAGTGACACCTCCTTCACCTATTCGACTAAAAGAAGCTCCCATATCTTGCAGCACTTTCGTCGTTTTCTCTGCTTCGGCAGTCCTGTAATCTTGAGCGTCCCACCTGAACAGCTCTGATACCACCTGTCATAGCCACTCTTCGCAAGCGCTCTTGACTTGCCAAAGGTGGTATGCGGCATTGCCAGGAAGGTCGCTCGAGGGTTTGCCCGCCCAAGCACCTTGCCTGTAGACTACGCCTTAACCTGCGGAATCCGTTTATCTTATAACACTTAACTTCTTCGCAATTTAACTCTGTTACATTAGCGTTACAGCGCATTCAACACTTAGCCAATAAATTGCAGAAAAAGATGCAGCAGCAGTAAAAAGACACCAAGAAATAAGTGTGGGTTTAGGGTTTAGGGGCAGACTGGCAGAGCCCTAAGATTTAATAAAAAGGAGCAAAATTGTTTACATCAATGGAGTTGCCTAAGGCAGAGCTCCTGGTGCAAGCACACTAGCCACTACACCAAAAATACAAAGAGATTACAAGTGCGCGAGACAGTCCCTAGCTTAGGCACCCTGTCATCTGTGGCTTCCTCAGACTTGTTGCTCCCTCTCTTCATTTCCAGCTTGATGATGATATCTTTGTCACAATGCCTTAGCTTTATTTATACCAAGTGAGCATCCTTAAGTGGACCCGTGCTCACATTGCTTGCCGCCCACGCTACTCCGTCGGTCAACGCGCCAAGGTAAAGTGTAAACCAAGTAAGGTGGTGAAGCACTCAAAGGTGACGCACTAAGGGGGTGAGCGCGCCCACTCCAAAGGTGGGCCGCGCACGTCAACGCTCCATCCGCCCATTCGTCCAAGCTCCCGCACTCTTGCAACCACCCGCCACCTTGCTGACGTCGCCTTGTCTGTTTGCTTGTTGTTCATGTGCGCCCATCCAACGCACAATCACCCATACACTTAGGCTTCCGCGGAGGTGTGCCAAGGTACCTCCTACACCAAGGTGTCATCCCAAGGGGTGCGCCCACCTCCTAACGCATCCCAAGGGCGCGCATAACACTTTTAAGTGGTAGTCGCGGTGGGGCCGTGATAGGCCTGTCACAGCCACACTTTCGTAAGTGCTCTTGACTCGCCAAAGGTGGTGTGCGGCACTGCTAGGAAGGCTGCTTGAGGGATTGCCCGCCCAAGTGCCTAGCCTGTAGACTACGCCTTAGCCTGCAGAACTATTTTTATCTTTTTAAACTTTAACTCTTATACTGTTTACTTAGTCTCATTAGCCTTGCCGACACATTCAACACTTAGCCAAAAACCAGTAAAACGCAGCACTAAGCAAAATACAGTACACAGAGAAATATGTTGGGTTGCCCAACCTGGCAAAGCCCTTTAACTTTGTATAACAAAATGGAACAGTATTACATAAATGGAGTTGCCCAAGGCAGAGCTCCTGGTGCACGCCCAACCAGCTGCTACACCCAGAAAATACAAGAGATACAAAAATGTAAAAGACTGTCTCTTTGCCAAAGACGCCCAGCCTCCTCTGCCTCTCCTCAGCGATGCCGCAGACCTCTGTGTAGTTCTGTTCTGTTCCCTTTGAAAAACCAGTGACTTGATCCTCCTTGATCAATCCCTCTTGCCTCCTTTGAAATGACTTGCACTTCGTTTACTTATAGCCTTCTAGGTGTCTTGCCCATGTCAACTTGCCATCTTGCTTACTGCACAAGTCACCCCTTGCCGGTTCACCAAGTCAACACCAAAACACACTTGGCCCACTTAACCGTTTCGTTGATGTCACCATACCAAGGTTCACTTTGACTTAGGCGTTCACGGGTCCACTTGCCGAAGCCTCTAGAGTGTCGCACGCACACTTTGCTGGTGAGCCGCGTGCCCCTTGCTTTGACCGAAGCGCCCATCTAGTTGACCGTCGTTCGTCGCTAACCGTGCCGTCATGCACGCGCACCCATCATCCAACTGTCGTCTTCCGCACCCATCGTCCAACTGTCGTCGTCCGCACGCCCGTCGGTTTACTTACCAAAACGGTCTTTTGCCGGAGCGCCCAACTGTCTGCACATTTGTCCGTCCGCACCTCCGTCCGTATATCTGTCCGTCCGCACACTTGGGTCGCGTGCCCACAGCTAGGGTCACGTGCCCATTTTACCAAACACCTTCACAACCTTGCTTGCCCATCCGCACGTTCAAGGGTCGCGCGCCTCAAAGTGGCCGCGCGCCCATCACCAATGTCATCTTTTCCAAGGGGCACCCGTGCCAAGTCACGTGGGCGTTGACCTTGGGGCGCGCCACATTCCCGACCACTGTGCCGGTGGTGAATGTGGGCGCTTGCTATCTTAGCCAAGTGAGAGCGCAACTCCATGCCGAACTGTCATGTCCACAACACCTTGCCTAAGTGTGCCGCCACTTAGGTGTGCTAAAAAACGCGGCCGTGACAACCTCCCCCACTTAAAATTGTTGTCGTCCCAACAACGTCAACTGTTGCAACCTCTGTGTGAACTGAAGCCACACTACTACAACATCTGAGCTGTTCAAAACTCAACCGCAGTACCACTTTCTTGACCACCTACTTCCAACCTGTGCTCCATGCCTTCCTTCCTGTTTCCGTTTGCTGTACACCTTAAGGACAAACCGGCTAGGTAGCTAATCCAACCATGTGTTCATCACTTAAGACAAACTTCCCCATTCTGGAATCAAGTTGCCAGCGTTCTTCTTTCAGTGTCCGCAAGCGTCCTGGACTTTACCTTGGCGAAAAACAGTCTTTTAGGCCACCTTGCCAAAGGTGCCTAGGGCCTCACCGTCGTCGCCAAAGACGGTGAGCCCAACTGCTGCTAGCTCAAGTGAAAAGACATGGGCGGTGCCATAGGCCACCGCCGCCTGTATCTTCCACACCAAACTGTCCAAAGTCGACTACGTCGCTGCTGGCACTAAGCTCTTTCAACTGAGCCCAATACTGTGCAAACCTGACACCATCAGCAATCCAAGTACTCATATCTGCCGCAAGCTTTGTGCAGTCATCTAAGCCAACCGAAGACACCATCTTCGTCTGTTGTGACCTTTTCTTGTCTGCTTTACTTGTCCCTTCAAATGGCTTGCTTGCCTTGTCGTCGCACGTCTCCAAGCATGCAAACATTTTCTGTTCTTGAAGAATGCACAACTCTGCCACAGCTTCCGTAGCCATGGTTTCCTTAGCCACTTCTTCTTTTACCGGTTCCAACAACCGCTTACTTTCCAAGTGAGCAAGTACCGCGTCAACTTCGATTGGTTGGCAACCAACCTGCTGCAACCGCTCTCGTGTCAACTCTTTTTCTGGAATGCCTATGGCATGGATGCAAAACGCCACTATGTCCTCCGCATCATGGGGTGGATCAACTTCTCTGGTGCTTTCTCCATCCAAGACTTCTTCCAAAATCTGCGTTTCTGCTGAAACTTGCATTTCTGCCGCAATCTGTGTTTTCTCTAGAACCTGTGCTTTGTCTAACACCTCCTCATGTGACTCTGCCTCAAGGTTCTTCTCACCCGAAGTGTCGCTGCCCAATCTGCTGCACGACATCTCCAATGTGCCTTCATTGGCAACCTTCGCACATGCTACCGGAAAACCCAACTGTTCTTTCTCATGCTGCCGCAAAGGATCCTCTGAAATGCACAAGGCATCAATCTCCTCACAGATCAAAGCCATGCATTTTTCCAACGCTGCTAACCTTCCTACTGTGGATAGATCAGCCTTTACCACAATGCTTGGCTCCCTGTTCTTTGCTGAAACCGTCTTCTTCCCTATGCTTTGCTACGGCAAGTGCTTACACTTACCCGAGTCTTCGAAAATCCGTACCGAAGTCACCCGCGGCTTGTATCCCAGCCTGCTTTTCTGCATCATAGGTAAGCTCCCCGTTTCGTCTTCTCCTAAGAACACCATCCGTCTAGCATGTGGAACTCGAACTGCCTTGGACAAATGAAGGAAGTCCTGTCCCAAGATCAAAGAGTGATCATCCAATGGAACAACTTTCAAGTCCATCTTGCCGTGCCACCTTCCAACTCTAATCGGTGTTGCGCATATCTTCCCTGTCACATCTCTTACCACAGAGTTCACTGCCTTGAACTTTGCTTGGATGCTTTCCATGCCACTGTGAAGGGACCCCGTAGTCTTATTGCTCACCAAACTGTGAGATGAACCAGTGTCAACTAATGCAGAAACCCTTAGGCCACTCACCGTCGTTTCCACGAAATCCAAACCTTGCTGCACACTTTGCAAATCTACACTACCACCCCTGGCCGCTTCGCTAAGGCAAGCTTTAATTTCCTTTACTGTCTCGAAAATCTCGTTTGAAGGTGCCTCTTCCAACACTCTCATTACTGTTAATCTTGCCGTAGAGCCCTCTCCCACAACAGCTTCTGCCCTAAACGGACAATCTCTTACGTAGTTGTTCTGCGCGCAAAGATAACACGCAACTTTCTTCTTTTCTGATTTTTCTGTTTTCTCTTGTCTTGGCCCTCCCTGAGTGCCTTCTGACTTAGCTTTACTTCGAATAGCCTGCGACCGCTGTTCTTCTTGCTTCCTTTCATTTTGAAGAATTTCCTCAAGAACTCGTCCCACTTCTCGAATGCTACCTGCCGTCTCTTTCAACGCGGCTGAAACTTGTTCACATCCTGCTGCGAACATTTCACTCAGCTTTGCAACCGAATCGCTATTCTACCCTTCGACCGAATCTCCTGTCATCTCTCCAAGCGGTTTCAATGCTTGCAAGAATTGTTGCACAAGTGTCTCCTTCTTGCCAAAGTCTGCCATCTAGCCAACTCTTTCTATTGCTGCGGATCCGCAGACTCAAACTACTGCTGAATCCAACCTTGACGTCAAGCCACCTACTTGTCTGCCAAACACTTTTCTAAGTGCCACAGCTGTCGCACTCCCGAAGCGCACAACTTCCCTGGGTCAATCTACTGAAATGGACGTTTGCCAAACGCACCACTTCTGGATCACCTGCAGAACGCACCCACCTTGGCACACTTCCGTTTTTCTTGAGCGCACTTCAAAAACTGGCGCTTTTCATTTTTCTGCCGAACCGCACCTCCTCATGCCACTGCGGCTGTCTGAGCACACACGCTTCCCTGAAGCACGCGTTTCTGTCTTTTCTGGAGCACTCGTCCTAAGCGCGTAGCTCTGCTACTGCGGAGCGCTTTTCACCTGAGTACCCGGCTCCTCCTGCGGAGCAAGCAACTTCCTGCTGCGGTGCACACGGTTTCTGTGCGCGCGTCTTTTGTCTGGGGAGCACTCAACTGCAGAGCGCCTACTCCTGCGGAGCGCCCACTACTGCGGTGCGACCGTCTACGGAGCCACCCAAACTTCGGCGCACTTTCGACTATGGTGCGACCGTCAGTGCGGAACGCTGTCTGCGGAACGCCCACCTCTGCGGCACGTTCTGTCTGCGGTGCGCTCGCTACTGCGTAGCGCCTGTTTGCGGTGCGGTCGCCCTGTCTGCGGTGCGACCTATCTACGGTGCGCACTGTCTGCGGTGTGCTCACCCTGCGGTGCGCGCTGTCTGCGGTGCGTCCCCTCTACGATGTGCACTGTCTACGGTGCGCCCCCTCTGCGGTGCGCACTGTCTGCGGAGCGTCCGTTTGCGGAGCGTCTGAACTGCGGACGTCCGTCCGAGCCTGCGGAGCATTACCAAAAATTTCCTTGCTGCAACCACCTATCGCACGAACTTCTCCAAACTGCGGCTCTGCTCAAAACTTCTTCGAGTCTTGGCTCTGATACCACCTGTCACAGCCACACTTTCGCAAGCGCTCTTGACTCGCCAAAGGTGGTGTGCGGCACTGCCAAGAAGGCTGCTTGAGGGATTTCCCACCCAAGTGCCTAGCCTGCAGACTATGCCTTAACCTGCAAAACTATTTTTATCTTTTTAAACTTTAACTCTTATACTGTTTACTTAGTCTCATTAGCCTTGCCGACACATTCAACACTTAGCCAAAAACCAGTAAAACGCAGCACTAAGCAAAATACAGTACACAGAGAAATATGGTGGGTTGCCCAACCTGGTAGAGCCCTTTAACTTTGTATAACAAAATGGAACAATATTACATAAATGGAGTTGCCCAAGGCAAAGCTCCTGGTGCATGCCCAACCAGCTGCTACACCCAGAAAATACAAGAGATACAAAAATGTAAAAGACTGTCTCTTTGCCAAAGACGCCCAGCCTCCTCTGCCTCTCCTCAGCGATGCCGCAGACCTCTGTGTAGTTCTGTTCTGTTCCCTTTGAAAAACCAGCGACTTGATCCTCCTTGATCAATCCCTCTTGCCTCCTTTGAAATGACTTGCACTTTGTTTACTTATAGCCTTCTAGGTGTCTTGCCCATGTCAACTTGCCGTCTTGCTTACCGCACAAGTCACCCCTTGCCGGTTCACCAAGTCAACACCAAAACACACTTGGCCCACTTAACCATTTCGTTGATGTCACCGCACCAAGGTTCACTTTGACTTAGGAGTTCATGGGTCCACTTGCCGAAGCCTCTAGAGTGCCATGCACACACTTTGCTGGTGAGCCGTGCGCCCCTTGCTTTGACCGAAGGGCCCATCTAGTTGACCATCGTTCGTCGCTAACCGTGTCATCGTGCGCGCGCGCCCGTCGTCCAACTGTCGTCGTCCGCACGCCCATTGGTTTACTTACCAAAACGCTCTTTTGCCGGAGCGCCCAACTGTCCGCACATTTGTCCATCCGCACATCTATCCATCCGCACACTTGGGTCGCGTGCCCACACCTAGGGTCGCGCGCCCATTTTACCAAACGCCTTCACAAGCTTGCTTTCCCATCCGCACGTTCAAGGGTCATGCACCTCAAAGGGGCCGCGCGCCCATCACCAATGTCATTTTTGCCAAGGGGCGCCCGTGCCAAGTCACGTGGGCGCTGACCTTGGGGCGTGCCACATTCCCGACCACTGTGCCGGTGGTGAATGTGGGCGCTTGCTATCTTAGCCAAGCGAGAGTGCAACTCCATGCCGAACTGTCATGTCCATGACACCTTGCCTAAGTGTGCCGCCACTTAGGTGTGCTGAAAAACGCGGCTGTGACAGCCTCCAGTGGGGACAGACAGACGTGCGGATGGACGTGCGGACAGTTGGGCGCTCTGGCAAAAGAGCGCTTTGGTAAGTAAACCAATGGGCATGTGAACGACAGCAGTTGGATGACGGGTGCCCGCGCGCAACGGCACAGTTAGCGATGAACGACGGTCAAAGAGATGGGCGCTTCGGTCAAAGTAAAGGGGGCGCGCGGCTCATCGGCAAAGTGTGTGCGCGGCACTCTAGAGGCTTCGGCAAGTGGACCCGTGAATGCCTAAGTCAAAGTGCACCTTGGTGCGGTGAAACCAACGAAACGGTTAAGTGGGCCAAGTGTGTTTTGAAGTTGACTTGGTGAACCGGCAAGGGGTGACTTGTGCGGTAAGCAAGATGGCAAGTTGACATGGGCAAGACACCTAGAAAGCTATAAGTAAACGAAGTGCAAGTCATTTCAAATCATCCAGGAAGCCAAGAAGCTAAGGGAAGCAAGGAGGCAAGTGAAAGTTCATGTAGACATTGTGCTTGGCTAAAGCGCACCTCTGTTTCTGGGGCATCCGTGCAGGGGTACCACAGGCAGTTGTTTTGGCACAGTGCTCAGATGAACTGCAGCAGAGGCTAAGTTCAGATAGTGGCACGTTTTCTAGGTTTTCTGCGGTGCGGCAGCAGCATACAGTGAGGGTTTGCAGCAGTTGTTTCGGCAGCCAAGTTAGTCGCTCAGAGGAGGTTGACTTGGGTTTTTCCAGTTTTGTAAAAGTGTGTGTTTTAGCCGAGTTGGGCGCACACCCGGAGAGTTGTCGGTTTTGGCATCTCCGTTTATTGTACTTGTGAAAATATTGAAGACGGGCTCTGCATTGGGCAACCCGCAAACTTCCATACTTTCTTGTGTTGTTGCAATTGTTGTGTAAGAATGACTAAGTAATGATAAAACATGTTTTCGCATAATGAGTAGGCGTAGTCCATTAGTTAACATCAAGTTGGCCAAGCCCTTGAGACGTTGCTAGATGGTGCCGCACACCCTCCTAGCGAGTCAAGAGTGCTCGGCTAAGTGGGGTTTAGGGTTTAGGGTTTGGCCCAATAATCCATATGTATGGAGTCACATCTACTAACTCTGATGATTCATTAGACAACAACTTCAAGTTGGTATCCATGGGTGTGGCCATGGCTTTACAATCCATCATATCAAATCTTTTTAAGATTTCCATGGCATACTTCCCCTGTTTAAGAAATATTTCGTGTAGCCTCTGCCATACTTCCAGGCCTAGAAAATAGTGCATCAATCCAAGATCTTTCATCTCGAATTCTTCAGCAAGCATCCTCTTGCATTCTACAATCTGTTTTTCATTCCCTGTCAGAAACAAATCATCGACATACAATAATAGTATGATAGGTTCATCATCCATAACCTTAAAGTAAAGGTTAGGGTCGGGTTTACTTTTGGTAAAGACCAAGCTCGTCAAGAAGCTATTTATTCTTCCATACCAAGCTCTAGGAGCTTGATTCATTCCATAGAGAACATTCGTTAACTTACATACGTAAGTCCATTTGTCCTCGACTTCAAATCCTTATCGTTGTTCTATGTACACTTCTTCTTCAATTACACCATTCAGGAAGGTTGTCTTTACATCCATCTGGTGTAGACTCCACTTCATCATGGATGTAAGTGCCATGATGAGTATGATGGAAGTGTACCTTACTACTGACGCAAATGCCTCTTCATAATCAATTCCCTATTTTTGAGAGAATCCTCTAGCCACAAACCTTGCTTTGTATTTCTCAATACTTCCATCAGCTGCATGCTTTATCTTGTAGATCCACTTTGAAGATACCACACTCTTGCCCTCTTGTTTGGGAACTATATCCCAAACATCATTCTTCATTATTGATTGGTATTCTTCCGACATAACTTCTACCCATTCTTTCTTCTGTACAACTTCTTCATGACTAGTAGGTTCTTGATCTACAAGATCGCACATCAAAGCTACATAACTGGAGAATGGATTTGATCTCTTGCTTACTCTTGTGGAGCCTTATGGAGCTCCATACTTCTCTGCAACTTGTATAATTTCTCTCACCCAAGCAGGTTTTCTCTTTCATGATATGTTTACAGTAGGAGGTTCTTGAGGTTCTAGCATATCATGGTCCTCTGAAGTCTCATTTTCATCGGAGGACGTAGCTTCTATATTTATGGGAGGTACATCTTCTTCGTATACTTCTTCATACTGGCACTTTCTGGATCTCTTGATAGTTGCTTATTCATGAAATGTTACATCCCTACTAATCTCCATGTGATGGAATCCTAGGATGTATATTCTAAAAGCTTTGGAGACTTCACAATATCCAACAAATATTCCCTTCTTTTTGGAAGGTCCAACTTGGTTCCCTTTTCTTTTGGAATGTGAATATATACTGGACAACCAACTATTTTGAGATGGTTTACTTTAGGATTCTTTCATGTGAACATTTCTTCAGGATTCTTGAATCCAAGGGTACTATGAGATAATATATCATGTACATAAACAATTCATCTTGATGCTTCAACCCATAGATGCATGGAAAGATCTTGATCATGTATCATTGTCTTCGTTGCTTCCATAATGCTCCTATTCTTTCTTTCTGCAACACCATTTTGTTGAGGATTGTAGGAAGTGGTTAGTTCCCTCTTGATTCCAGCTTCTTTGCAAAATGCCTCAAATTCTTTTGAGGTATATTCTCCACCATTTTCTATTCTGAGTGTCTTGATCCTTCTTTCTGAATGATTTTCTATCAAGGCTTTGAATTCCTTGAATTTTACGAATACTTCATCCTTTGTTTTCAAGAAATATATCCAAGTATTTCTTGAATAGTCATCAATAAATGAAACATAATATTCATAACAACTCAAAGATGTGGAGGGCATTGTACCACATACATTTGAGTGAAATAGTTCCAACGTACCTTTAGTCTTTGTTTCACTCTTTGGAAATGGATTCGTGATATTCTTTCCTCTTGCACATGCTTTGCAAGTGCCTTCATGATCGATCTTCAAATATGGTAAACCTGTTACTACTTTGTTCACATAGGGTAGTTCCTTGTAGTTGATGTGAGAAATCCTCCTACTCCATAGTTCACTTGGGCTAGTGGTCTCACGAACAAGGGTTGTTTCCGAATGTCCCTTGAGTTTATATAATCCTCCTTCTTCTTCACCAATGACAACTGCATCTTCAATTGATTGTCCTTTGGGATACATAAGTACTTGTCCATCTATAAATGCAACTCTGTATCATTTCTTGTCTAAGGATGATATTGTTGGAATATATATTATTTCTTGTTCTTGCTATATATTTGTCTCACATTTCTATATGGAAATATTGACATCTTTTAAGGACATGGATCTCTAGTATTTTGTCATGATGATAGCTATAAACCATCTAATGCTTAATATTTTTTAAATATACTTAATAATTAATTTGTTCTTTTCTTTGTTTTGTTTATAAAAATAATTTTATAAGAACAACCTCATATATGTTATCTACTGATCATTATTTACTTTATTTATATGTTATTGTTGACCTTTGTGTAAAAACAATTTCATTCTTTTATAAGTAATATCTTTATGATCATTATATGCTCTTTCTAATTAAATTCTTAAGTAAAATCATTTTTTTAATGTATTACATACTAAGAGATGAGGGGGAATTACTCTCACATATTGTGTATTCTTGATGTAGTAGTGGTACTATTGTGACACTGTTGTACATCATATATATTCTTTGTGGTATTTGTGCTTTGCTCTCTTGTAAGATTGGAGAAGACATTCTGGAGATAATAGAAGACTACCTTGCTAGGGATGTAACCCATTAGGGTGAACCACATATATCGGTGTTCTCTTGTCCTTTTCTTTTCTTGTTCTTATCTTTTATGATACGTTGTTGGTTTCTTAGATAGGTTAACTAGTTTAGCTTGAACCTACTATTCTAACATGGTATCAGAGTAGGTTGCTATGATCTAGTTCCTTCTATAGCTTTCAAACAATAACGATTATCATGTGTGCATTGTCATGAGTTATTTAATTGGGATATAGTTTCTTTTTTCTTGTATTGTAGAGATTGTATCTAATTACTGTGCTATTTGTCTCTAACATTCCAATATGGAAGCATTGACATTTCCAGGGCATTTTGTCTCTTGCATATTTACATAGTGTTAACAAGAAATGAACCCATGATTAAGACCATTAGTGACTTGTCATTTCATAATTTTTTATAAGTGATATCATGAGCTGATCATAATTTGCTATATGTTGATCATATTAAACATTTTGATTTATCTATATCTCATGTCATGTTTATTTCGATCATCTTTTACTCAATATTTATATGGCTTTGAGCAATCTTTAAATCTTGAACTATTTATCATGAGCACCTTGTTCTTGTTGCAATGAGATTTCTATTGTTATGATTGCAGAGGTTATCTTGTTCCTACTTGTCTTTAACGTTCCTATATGGAAGCATTGACATTTTCAGGGCATTCATCTCTTGCATATTAACCTCATACTAATAAGAAATGCACCTATGCTTTATATTAGTTGTTTGATGACTAAATTTTCATATATTTAAGTGAAATCTTTGGCTCACTATTTATATGTTGGGGCTGACACTTAATGTGTAAAACTAACTTCATTTTCCTTAATGAGTAAGTTAATCTTTTATTTGATCATATTATGTTGTCATTCCTTTATATGATGTTTGCTAACCTTTGGTATATAAGCATTTTCATTTTTGTACCAGCAATTTTGTTTTATGATCTTTATATGCTTTAATCTTGAAAGTTCTTGTTTAGAGAAGTTCTCTGTTTAGGCTTTCCCCTTATTCTAGAAGTGATGAAGCGCCAGCTTCTACTGTTAAAGTCATGATGTTCATCTGTATGATATCATTTTCGATGTATAGACCATTGGGGTCTTGTTTCTTCGATGTTTGAGGTCTTCTACAGATATTTATATTGCACCTTGATTGGAAGAATGTCTACTATCCGCATGTGTATTGACCATCTGGGTTTTTTTGTACATTGTTGTGGTGTTCTTAGCCACATGTTCTGTCGTATCGGTCGTCATAAGGTATTTGTACACTGGTGTGGATGTCATATCAGAGTTCTTCAGCTATCATGTATGGTTGTGATGACTCTTGTGGTGATCTGGGCATCTTGCGATTGGATTACATCAGATGTTCTCGACATTTTATTGTTGAGTCTTTCATCGTACAACCTGGTTCATGTGCACTTTCATGATTCAGTGAGAAGCGGTTGTTCA
Organism: Pseudotsuga menziesii; assembly: GCA_001517045.1. NCBI lineage: Eukaryota > Viridiplantae > Streptophyta > Pinopsida > Pinales > Pinaceae > Pseudotsuga > Pseudotsuga menziesii. The sequence continues at coordinate 173,752 of LPNX010419827.1, read as the reverse complement.
TCGTCAAATTCCATCAGCCGAAGTGTTCTTCTTTTTCAGCTTTGGTTGTTCTAGAAGTTGTCATCAAGGGGGAGCAGTCATGACTCCTTCCTTCCTCAGTGTTAGTGTGGGCCCTTCTCCCAGCCATTATTAAGGGGGAGTGTTGGAATATATTATATTCCTTGGAAGGTAATAATGTATTTGTATTATGTCGGAAGTTGTCTACAATCTTATGTAAAAGAGTAATACATTTAACCCATAGTTATATGGTGTTGTATCTACTTGTGTAGAGTATTTGTCCATGGTATTGTATTAAAAGATATTATTTTGGAGAATTATATTATCCCGCATGCAATATGTGAGAGTAATTCCTCCTCATCTCTTAGTATATAATAGGGTCAAGTGAGTCTCTACATATCATGTATTCTTGATGTAGTAGTGGTGCTATTGCGACACTGTTGTACATCATCTATATTCTTTGGGTTATTTGTGTTTTGCTCTCTTGTAAGATTGGAGAAGATTTTCTGGAGATAATAGAAGACTACCTTCCCGTGGATGTAACCCATTAGGGTGAACCACGTATATTGATGTTCTCTTGCCCCTTTCTTTTCATGTTCTTATCTTTTATGATATGTTGTTGGTTGCTTAGATATGTTAACTAGTTTGGCTTGACTCTACTATTCTAACATGGTACCAGAACGGGTTGCTATGATTTAGTACCTTCTATAGCTTTCAATCAATAACGATTATCATTTGGGCATTGTAATTTTGTTATAGATTTGCTTTCTATTTGGTAGTCATTAGGCTTCTCTTCAAATCTGGGCTTATTTCTGCACTTTTTTTTTACCCTAACCCTAACTTGTTGTGTAATATTTTTGTAGAATTTTTTCAAGGGTTTCTTGATGTTTTTTCTGTAGATCTACATGATTTCGGGGCTCTCCTTAAGGAGATCTTTCTTTCGATTATAAAAACAATAGTTATAAAAAAGGTTCGTAACTTGATCATTTTTTTCCGGAATTTTTATTGTTACCTATTTTCGAAATTGAAATGCCACTCTGGATCCAACCACGCGACCATAAAAGAAAACTGGGTATTTATGGGCTTCCTTTCGGTAATAAAAATGGCAGTTATAAAAAAAAGGCCGTAACTTAGTCATTTCTCACCGGATTTTTTATTATAACCTGTTTTTGGAATTGAAACAACCATTATGGATCCACTGTGAGGACGGAACATAAGACTAGGATCTTCTGGGCACATTTTTTCATAGGGTTGTAAGTAAACGTTTCTCTTTCCTTTGTTGTTTTTCTAACTGTGGTTTTTGCAGATTCAGATCAATACGGTAAAGTATTTAAGTTTTCTGTTATTCATTTTTTGCATTTAGGTTTTGCTTCTAATCATGTTTATTAAGATATTATTTCTTGTTCTTATTATATATTTGTCTCACATTTCTATATGGATATATTGACATCTTTTAAGGACATGGATCTCTAGTATTTTGTCATGATGATACTATATACCATCTAATACTTAATATTTTTTAAATATACTTAATAATTAATTTTTTCAATCACCTGATTCAGTTGATCAAGCTTGCTTATGATGTTAAGCCGTACATCAGGGAATTCATAGTGAAAAGTTAAAACGACTCAGTAAAAGGACGAACAAGTCAATGTTACAAGCCATCAATTCATGAAAATTCTGATTTGTGATAGCCACCAAACTCCAACAAATACATGAAAAAAGCTTGACTTCAAGGAAATTTGTTGAGAAACTAAAGGCATCCTCAAGATTGCAATATTTAAGACGACATCATGACCTGATCACATGTCTGAAGTGCTTCACCAGCAAAGTATCTTACATCAACATCAGGATCTTCACTTAGCTCAACAAGGCAAGGGCGAATGGACTGCTTTACAACTGAGTGATCAACAATTGGAATCAGGGACTGCAGCACCTTTGCGACATTAAATTTGATGTTTGGAACCCTGTCCTTTGAAGCGTTAATGACAATAGGTAACATTGTTTGGAATGTGATTTCTCGTCCCATGACTGGAGCTAGAAGTGAAGTAGCATTCAAAATCATCATGCGATACAAGTAGTGAGGATTTGATATCTTCTCTAGGACCTGTGGATTCTGGAACAATATGCTGCATTGCCCATTCTGGACCAAATTCATCAGCAAGTCGCTTCAAGTTATAAATCCTTTTGGGGGTAGCTTGGAGCTTTGAGAAAATTATGTTAAGACAATGAACCTTTTGCCTCTCCTCCACAAATGCATAAAACTATGGGATCAATTGAGGGCCACCTTAGATGAAACCATTCTGCGTGCTGCCATAAACTTATAACTTTTGCTGGAGTAGATCTGATGACAACATCTGGCTTCATCTGGGGATGGCATGCTCCCTGTGAGCTGCCAAGAACAAGCAGACCTAGTGCCTTCTTCTGAAACCATATCTGATATATACACCCTGTCCTGCCTGCCATTCACTGCTTTGAAAGTGAAAATAAGAAATACCAGTACCTTGTATCCATTGGGCTGGAATATTTTTATCTTATTCCTAACCTATTTCAAACCTTGAAAACCTGCTCTTCTTATACTGCAAATTCAAACTGCTCATACTACAAACTTAAGGAACTGCTTAAAGCATCAAGCTTATTTATTTACAGCTCCCATTCTAATCATCTGCTTTCTTTTGATTAGATAAAATCATGCTTCCAATGGAGCCATACAAATATTTGACTAACTGGTGAAACTTCTGATTTGGAGATAATGAATTAAGGAGCCCATGGAATATCAAAATTCATTTCAAAAGAAGAGAAAAGCCAACCTTCATTTGACAAAAACAATCTAACATTTGAGTTGCTCAAAGACTCCATATAATCAACAAATGGATCAATGAAGCTATAAAGAAATAACTCTTGCTGCTGTTTAAGTTGAAGATCAAAATATCTCTATATATCCTCTTCCTCATAATGGCTGCCACTTTCAACTACCTGCAAATCTAAACATGGTTGCAGATTGATTTTTTTGCTAATCATAGGTTGTTTGATATTTTCTGCAAATCCAGTTTGAAACATAATGAATGCAGGCCTACTGAATTGCAAATATGGCTACTCAATGTCTTTTACGGATTCAGGATGGTTGATTTCCATACAATGTTGTTCCTCATCAAAATTTGATTCATAGTTGTCATACATCCGTTGGTTGCTCTTCAAATCAACAAAAGGTGATGTAGGGATCTGCTCTTCTTCATCTGAATACTCATCATAGATTGGAATATCTTCAGAGTGAATCGGTTGATGATGATCCCAATCTAGAACTTCAATGTCTTCATCATAAAATGGGGCATTCTGAGAAATTTCAAATGATGATGCCAAAAGTTCATGTTTTTCTTCATTACAAGGCTGATCCTCAACATGAAAAATATTTCCAGCAATTTGTTGAACAAAATATTGATCTTCATAAGGATCATCGACAAGATGAGCATTCCGATGATCCTCAAGACTATTAGAAGCATAGTGAAAACATTCCAAACTATGTCCATTGATCTCATCATTAAAATTATTTTCAACATGACTTAAAACAACAACTTGGCTATCATAATGATTATGGAATTCTTCCTTAACAACATAAGTTGAAAATGTTTCTTCTTCATCTTTAACAAAGTCTAAAACCACAGCTTCTTCATTATCCATTTCTGGTTCATGTTTATGGGAAGACACATCATCTTGAAGATCATTAGAGAACTGATGAAGACTGTGAGGAACAATTTCTTCTCTATCTATATCTTCAGTCTCATTATGCAATTCATATTCCTCACAACAATTTTCAAATAAAAACTCAGCTGAAAAGTACCTTTTACAGTGCTTATGGAATACTGTGTGAAAATCCTTCAAGGATGAAATACTGGAAAGAGGTAATTCATGCATTGATGGAACTTGATGAGGTGATCAGCAGGATTATCTTCTCTCCTTTCTCTCAAGATAGGCAGAAAATATCCCCATTCTGTCATACTCGGTACTGGATGTGGGAAACTAGGAAATGTAGAAAATTCAAGAGGTGCAAACCTCCGAGCCACAATGGCCTTCATTCGATCCTGTGATGGCATTCTGGATCCTCAACAAATGGAGTCACCTCTATATTCTTTGGAGTTGCCTGGTGAAGAAATTTGCAACCACTATGTCACCAACCTTTGTTCACCATCAAATTCTGGGTATATTTGTTGTCGTACAGCCCGGGGAAGTATGCCTTCATTCCTCCATCCCCAGCAATGATGCCAGAAGATGTTATCACTAAAGTTGAACCCCGACTGCTAGGGTCAAGCTTAGAGAAATCTTAAATTTTGGTTTAATGGGTAACTGAGTTGATAGAGTGCTGGAGGTATGATAGTACAGAGATCAGGAAAGGTTTGAAATCAAATACTGAACAGCAGTATATATATCACAATCAAGATTAATAAGACAAAGCTACGAGTATGGATTTATGAAAAACATGAACCATGTTCTGCATATAGTACTTAAGGATAAATTCACATTAATCGTGAGAATCTAGCAATGGATTTTAATTGACCATAGACAAGATAAATCACAACACATGAAATTCAATTATTGAAACAGAAAAGCGGCTCATATGAACATAATCATTTCAAAGCAGCTAAAAAAAATAGAGTGCATACATGCTCCTGCCACTCCAATATCAGAATGTTCAAATCACTGTCAATACAATCTCAGCTCTTGGCTGGAACTCCGCTCCTCACTTCACTTCTCCCCCCCTCTCGAGCATCTCAGTTTTCTCTTATATAAGATTTGGATCATTTACATTTTGATTTCTAATACCATGCCTTGCGCCTTGAGATAGGCAATGCACTCATTAGGAAATCATTACATGGCATTTGAATAAGGAATTTAGTACAACTGAATGCACTATTGTAGAAGAGATATTCAAGACGTTTCTGCCAGATCATACTCAGAAACCTCCTTCTTGAATCGATTTCAAAATCTGCGCTTATGATTCCTTATGGTCGCCTTAATCTATTGACGCAAAGTGTCACGAGATAAGGCAATATAATTGTTTTATCTTTTAAATGTAACATATTCTCAACAAGACACCTGGAAAAGATCAAAGTCAGGAACTGAGCTGAGCATATTAATTCGATGTTGTTGAATTGTCCATTACTTGCGCTAAGGAGAGGATTTGACCATATCTTTGACAAAAGATCCACATCCGTTCTAGATGACCTGGGCATGATCTGAGTAGCACATAACCATCACAAATATTCAATCTCCAGAGCCTATGTGTCCATTTTCCAACAGAACACCTGGAAATATCTACCTTCAAAATCAGAAAACGAACTGAACCACCGGAACTAGGAGCACAATCATGTCATATATAATTTTGAACCGCATCATGGTGCCTCTTATATCTTTGTGCTTTTCATTTTGAGTTGATAGGATGATAAGAAATAATGCCAACAGTAAGTAGAGAACAGTTGGTACAACAACTATCAAAAGGATAAATTTATTTACATCAGGCTGCAGAAAAGCTTGATAAATAGTTACAAACATGGCACCACTCATTCCAAGCTGAGACTTTAATATACCCATCGCTTTGCATCGTTTTTCCTTAGAAAATATTGGCAACTGCTTCACGTATTGAAAACACCTGGTCGCCTAGCCAATGCATGTAGAGTGCGCCTAATTTATCATCAAAAAGAAATCTACCCCCAACTGACTGGAAAGCAAAGGAATGTATTCTATAATTGCAAGTCGAACTCTCCAGTGCCTCTCTTCTGCAAGCTCAATGATTACTGGCAAAAGAGATCGAGACAGCAAATCAATTCCAATCACCTGATTCAATTGATAAAGCTTGCTTATGATGTTAAGCCATACATCAAGGAATTCATAGTGAAAAGTTAAAAAAACTCAGTAAAAGGATGAACAAGTCAATGTTACAAGCCATCAATTCATGAAAATTCTGATTTGTGATAGCCACCAAACTCCAAAAAATACATGAAAATCTTGACTTCAAGCAAACTTGCTGAGAAACTAAAGGCATCCTCAAGATTGCAATATTTAAGATGGCATCATGACCTAATCACATGCCCGAAGTGCTTCAGCAGCAAAGTATCTTACATCAACATCAGGATCTTCACTTAGCTCAACAAGGCAAGGGCAAATGGACTGCTCTACAACCAAGTGATCAACAATTGGAATTAGGGACTGCAGCAGCTTTGCGACATTGAATTTGATGTTTGGAACCCTATCCTTTGAAGCGTTAATGACAACAGGTAACATTGTTTGGAATGTGATTTCCCGTCCCATGACTGGAGCTAGAAGTGAAGTAGCATTCAAAATCATTATGCGATACAAGTAGTGAGGATTTGATATCATCTCCAAGACCTGTGGAACAATATGCTACATTGACCATTCTGGACCAAATTCTTCAGCAAATTGCTTTAAGTTATAAATCCTTTTTGGGGTAGCTTGGAGCTTTGAGAAAATTATATTAAGACAATGAACCTTTTGCCTCTCCTCCACAAATGCATAAAATGGTGGGATCAATTGAGGGCCACCTTAGATGAAACCATTCTGTGTGCTGCCATAAACTTATAACTTTTGCTGGAGCAGATCTGATGACAACACCTTCCTTCATACATTCTGGATAGGGAATCATACATTTCCTCGGGATTATCTTTGGATGACACTTGAGGAATCAAGCGATCTTTGATAGAATCAACAATGATCCTCATACCCCTAATTAGGTACTTCTTATGCTTCTCCTTATCTTCATCTTATTCCAGTTCTGCAACTTCTACTTTGATGTATTTATCAAGGTCATTCTCTCTAAGAGTGAGGCCAATCCTATATGTCCATGCTCGAAAGTTTTCTATGCGTTCTAGCTTAACCTCAAGCTCGGTGCTTGGGGCCATCTTATCGAGGAGGTCACTAAAAAATGAAATTTATCAAAATGCAAAATTGGCCTTACCAGGAGATGTGCTTGACTAAGGTGAGTTGATTGGTACACTTCATTTATGGAGATTCCAAGTATTCACCTTTCAAAATTGACTTGCAAGATTATGATCTGCAGTTTTCTGGTTCTCTGGCTTTTTGGAGGTTTCTAGTCCAAATCCAAACTAGGGTTTAACTTTCTTGAATATCTACCCACTCAAAAAATTTGATCCATGTCTCAATATATGCGCTCTAGGCAGGCGCAACTTCCTATGCAATCAGATATCTAAAATTTCAACTTTGGCAAAAAACCTAATTTCTTTCCGGAAGGAGAGGAGAGAGAGTTTCATCTTCTGAAAGTTGTTCTATTCAGGATAGCTCTGATACCATGGTAATATTTCATATGCTTAGCTAGATATCATTAGTATTCAATTCAATTTCAAAACAATATTATATGCACGATCACTGAAAGAAACACAATCACAAGATAGACACATATTTATCTTGGGAAACCCTCGAGGGGAAGAAAACCCAGCAAAAATTCCTCTATATAGATGTATTGAAGAATACAAAGATAAAACCCCAAATAGGTGCTCTTCCTCCTTGGAGATCTCTCTCTCTCTCTCTCTCTCTCTCTCTCTCTCTCTCTCTCTTATGCATTATACATAAGTGAGTGTGTGTGTTCAAATGAAGAACACACCTCCTCTATTTCTACTCTTTCTTACACTTGACTTTTTCCCTAACAAGTCAGCCCAAACAAACTTACTGCGCCGACTTCACCTAGGAAGTCACAAAACAATATTATATTATATTTAGGAGGGTTCTCTTGACCCGACTTACAATGAAAGTTTTACCTCATGACTCTTTGTTGACCAAATATAGTAGTAAAATCCCGACGAAGGAATAAAACATCTCCCATAGGATACATCAGTGAAATACATTTAGAATATGATTTGAAGTTACAAAATTTCAACACCTTGTGAGTATCCTTTTTCCACCAACAGAGACTTGTACTTGGTTTTGGTTCCATTATATGCTAGCTTGGTCTTGTAAACCCATTTGTACTACACTAACTTCCTTCCAGGAGGCAAGGTGACAAGTTCCCAGGTTTTGTTTTCATGTAGCGAATCAAATTCCTCATCATAGTTTCCTGCCATCTTGGATCATGGAAAGCCTCTTTGAATGAATGAGGATATGATCCCATCATCTTGAAACACCTCTCTAACAGAAGTGGATCTGTATGGGAGAGTGCAACCTGTTCATTCTATTACTGGGACCTCGTTCTTATTTTGTCATATGGATCCCCAACAACATTCCCAGCTACTTTAATGAGATTTTGGGTCCATTTAGGCCTCTGATTTGAAATAGATGTTGGATCTGGGTCTAGATCCTTTTGATGTTTAATCTCAATATCAACATCATGTTGATTTTGTTCCTCATCTTCTGAATATGAAACATTAGACAACATACCATCATCTTCAATTGGAAATTAAAGAGAGTTTTTACCTTCTTTTTCTTTGGATAGCATTGGATTTGAGTATGGTAGGAAGTGTGAGAATGCATATGCCTTGAAGGCATGGTTTGCAACACCCTTCTATATAATATTCCCAATTGAGATATATGAGATCTCTATTGAGTCAAAATCCAAATTAACTCTCTTGGGAAAGCCTGTATGTGTCATCTGATAGACATATAACATGTTTGCTGCAAGGGAGGCAACATCAAGCAAATTTTGGAATTATCCATGCTCAATATTAATGGATCCTTTCCCAACATATGGGATCTGTGAATCATCCCCCATATGTATAATTAGTCCTCTAGAGAGATCCATAGTGGTAAAGGATTCTTTGGAGGAAAATGTATGGTTGGAAGCTCTTGAATCAATCAAATAGGCCTTTAACTGAGTGAAGCTTGCCTTCAAAGCATGGCACATCTCATGTTATTTTTTCTGGTTTCTAAATTTAGACTTCTTTGCACCTTGAGGAATGGCAATGTTGTTCTACTCAAGGATATTTGACATTTGGTCAAAGGTCTTCTTCGTGCACTGGATTTCTAGATGAAATCCTCTCATGCAATAAGTGCATTTAAATTTTTCAAACTTTTTATTTTATTTTTCTTGGAACCAGAGGCTCCATCAGAAGGGTTATGCTTCTCCTTGAGCTTCGAATCAGTATTCTTGTTCTCTTTCCCTATTTGCTTCCCTTTTGCTTGTGCATTCCTAGAGTCTCTAGCTAAGAGGGCCTAATTCTTGGAGGATTGGAGCATTCCCATCTGAATCAATTTGTCTTGTTCCTGGATTAATGATTCTGCAAATGCATCTAGAGATAACATTTTCCAATTTGGGATAGATAGCCTTCCAGAGTGCAAAGTAGATATAGAAACTGAAAACTTTGAGGCAAGGTTGGTCATAATTGAGCGCACAAGCTACTCATCCTTCTTCTCAATCCCACATTGCTTGCATTGCAAGACTAAGGATTTGTATTTCGAGAAGAAATGTTGTATTGTCTCGAATTTACTGGGTTGGAGTGCAATTAATTCATTCTCCGTAATATGGCCTCTAAGCTCATCTCATTTTCCAAACAAGGACTCGAGATTGTCTCATGCTTCCTTTGGAATTCTGAGTCCCTCAAGGTGGAACAAAAGATCCATGGAGATGTGGATGCACATGAAGCTGAAGGCTTCATCTAGCTTATTCAGAAAATTGGATTTTTCAATATATTGTCGGGGCTCGAATTCTCTGCCCATTGTCATCCTATACAGGCCTTTATTGTGCAAGCAAATCTACATATCTACCCTCCAATCAATGTAATTGAAGGGTGTAAGTATTATGGGAGATAAAGCAGCTGAATTCTCCATTTCGTTGGTATACTGTTCAACAATTCTTTAAGAACTATGCATATACCTACAAAAAATCACTACAAAACACTTCAATTCACAAACATTATCAATTAAAACCTCTCCACCTCGACATGAGAACTTTTTCTAAGCACATCACACTTGGATAGACTTCTGTGGACAGAATCTCGAGGGAGCAATGCAATGATTCTGGGAATTATGTGGAAACTCAACTGATTCTGGTGCAAGCATGGAGGTTTGTGAGGTTTTTTGTTGACCTGAACATAGGCTTTTATACCATGTTAAATTTCATGAACCATAGATCTACAAGCCTTAATGAAATCTATTTGAGAAGAAGGATGCAGTGGAATTTACAAAATCAATGTACACTAAACCATGGATTCGTGACATAAATTTCACACAAATCAGATAAGAATTGATCAAATTATCATTACAACAATATTCATTAACATCTCAGTAATACAATAATCATACAATAGGGAGAATTTGAATATTGTGGATAAGATTCTAATTCACCAACTCAAACTGATTGATGTGCTAACTCAGTGTGGGAAAAATCATGATTAGAGATCACTAGTTAAACTTTGGATGTCCAATTCAGTTCACAATCAGTTAAATGATGAGGTAGGTGGGAAAAAAGGCGCCACACTCCCTTGATTCATGCAAACTAGCGTTAGGGTGACCGTTAGTGAACTAACTGGTGGTAATCAGAGCATAATTGAACATGACTGAATACCTACCACAGACAATTGAAGGTGACTGCTGGTGACACTTAGAGAGGGTTTGTAAAATGTAGGGATTGGCACCAATGGCACCAAAACTCGTGTTGGCACCAAAAATCAAAAGTGTAGATGAATTTTGGGCATGTCCCCCCTTACTCTAGTAAAGTGAAATCGACCTCCAAAGCTAGGCAAAATTAACAAATAGACTATGTGGGTAAAGGGAGTATTAATTAATCCTGACAATTCCACCGCATGCCGTGGTTGTAGAAGAAGCCGAACAAATTCAAGTAATTTCTCTAGTAAGGTTGAGACCAGAACCACTAGGCACGCCAATGAGAAAGCGACATGGTAAATGTAAGAAGAAAGCACTAGTGGCACCACTACTAACAAATGAAGAAGCAACGGTTGAGATTAGGATACTAGATGATATTCCACCAAAACCACCTGATGCATCGAAGAGAAAAACTTGCAAAATGCAAACTCTCCATTGGTAAAACCAGTCATTCCAGAAAGGACTTCAGACAACGGTGAATAACGACGAGAGCCTGTGATGTCGCCTTCAGCTTTACAAGAAGCACATGATATATTTGGTGATGTCGATGAACTTTACAAGAAGATCAAGATATATTTGGTGACGTTGAAAAAATTTTCTCTCATCGATCCTTACCTTCTAAAGAGGTAACATTTCAAACCTAAATAAATAAAACAACAACAGTAGTTGTGAAGAAAATATAAGAGTTGGAAGTATTGTGTGCCAAGGCAGTCGAGCAAGTTTCTTAGACGTGAAAAGTGTTGATCGACAATGAAGAGATATATAAAGACATAGAGCAGTTGTGCACCATGGAGACAGAGGTGACCTAGATGAAGAATGAAATGAAGAAGCTACCCTTAGCAGATAAAATGGACAAGGATGTCAAGATGAAGAAAGTACAACAACAAGTCACAAAACTGTGAATGTAGCAGCAGAAGTGGATTGACAGGGTTGCAGAATTACAAGCAGAGGAAAAAAGAGTTATGAGTATTATTCATCCTGTACACCAGAAGGTGTGCCAAGCAGTAGAGTCAGCAAGACTTACAATGTCGGAACACATCAGTTCTGCCCTTGTGGAGAATTTGAAAAAGACGACAGCAGAAGTACGGGAGGAGATCACATAGATAGTGAAAATATTTGAGGATTTTCAAAGTAAAGTCGTCACAATAGAGGTCTCAGACTAGTGTGGCTCGGGACGAGCCACAACTGAGTGTTGAGGGCCTATTGGCCCTAGGAAAAGATAGGAAGAATTCGACCAAAATTCTGCTTGGGAATATGAATATTCTATTCGCACTACAAGAGAAGCTATGATATAGAAGTAGTCAGTGATGGAAGAGTCCGCGACAGAAGAGAAGCTACAATGAGGGAAACTGTAACGGAAGGAACCAGCCAGAAGAAGAGTACAACGGTTGAAAATGCCAGCTCGATGGTTAGGGTTAAGAAGTCAGTTAGAATAATGCATGCTTTGGGAATAAAATCATCTTTGTGTTTTTGGGTCGATAATGCCTACTATCAATGTAACTGAATGTATGGGAATAGGAATGAAATCTTGTCGGCTAACAGAATCGAGTCGGTTGATTACGACATGTAGGAGCTTATAAAAGAGAGAACCCAAGATGTGTGCGGGGTGGTCACTAGCTCTCTCTTGATCCTGTTCTAGTTGTTGAAGAGTCATAGAGTTGTAGAGAAAGGAGTCGATCCAAGATGTGTGCAGATCTTGATTCTCCTCTTCTAGCTTTTGATGATATTGTGATTTATCCTTCATTTTCTTGATTTGACGAAGCAAATTTTTATTATGATCTCTTAGATGAGAGATCTCTTCTTCTTTGTCCAGGGTGACTTTATTGAATTCCTTCTGCATCTTTTGCATTGATTTATGATCTTCTTGTGAAAGCACCTTCGAGATGTCTTTGAAGTCTTCAGACAACACAACTCCTGAACTTGACTTCAGTGTAACATGTTGGAATGTGATTTTCTTCTTTATAATTAAATGTCAAGAAATTTTTCCTTGTGTTGAACATGGACGTACCTAATGTATCTAACCAAGGTGACGCTAGAATTATATAAACCTTGTCTCAATCCATTGAAATGACATTGAATTAAGATATGACCTTGTAATCATCAACATATAGTTGTAGATTCTTAATCTTGTATTTCTCATCAAAAAGAAGAGTGTTATTTTCAATTATATATGATTTTGAAAGTATTAATTGGTTTGTTAGGTCAACCTTTATGCAATTCTTCTTGGTTATTGGGAAAATAGCGATGCGGACAAACTTTCCTTGAATAAGCCCATGAGACGCCATTTTATTATGCTTCTTATCCCAAGAAATATCAAAGAAAGACATATTTTATCTTGTATAGTATACTATACTCTTCAATAATTGATCTTTTCCTAATAATTATTATTACTATTATTAAAAGTAATAATAATATTATGATATATAATGAATAAACTTTTGAAACTTTCAAAAACATGTGGTTTTACAAACCATGTGTGGTTTTTACTTCTTCTTTTTTGTCAAAAACCACAAATTCGGGTGATTTAAAAACAAATTATAGAAGATTACAATAAAGTTCGCTCACACAAATATTACTAAAATACTTGAAATAATATATAAAAATCCATTTAGATAAAAAAAAATGTATGTATAAAATTATGAGATATGATATGATATTTTACAAGATAGAATTGTGCATATATATATATAATTATTATTATATATATATATATATTATTACATAATTTTATATATAATTTTATTATTATTATTATTATTACATATTATTATTATTATTAGAATTTGCTACATTATTATTATTATTATTATTTCTATTTATTTATATAGATTATATTTTTTGATATAAAGATTATCTTTTTATCACCCATGAGACCCTCTTGGTTGAAACTAGTTTAGAAATACCAAATCTTTATTTGCTTACACATTTTTCCATCTGGTTTACCTGCTTTAGTATGGCTATCCTATTTCATGCTTCTTTTGAGCATTGGGTGTATGATGAAGGTGGTAATCTTACGAGAACATAAACTGAAAATATTGTTAGAACTGGGCTTGTTACTCGTTCGCAATCTCATGCGAACTCTGGATACTCTGCAAATACGCTCAATGACCGTGATCTTCAAACTCTTCTCATTACGGTTGGTCATGAAGAATTCACTGGAGGACCACCGCCTGAGGTTACTGGTGCCAAAACAACCAGTGTCCCTCCTCCAAATGTCTCCCATCTGGAATCTTCAAGAACTCGTATAATCTATCCTGAAAATCTCCCTTCCATGCCCAAAACTTATTAGGAAATCACTCAGAACGCTACTAAGAATTTCCAGAAGGCCTCTGAAATTTATCATCACTCCAAACCCCTTGTCGACAAAGTCATGACCCTGCAATCCAAAGTATTATGGTGAAAGTTCCTCGCCTCGAATCCTCTGATCTAGAGACTACTCTAGCCCTTCAGGCTGCACTTGAAGACATCACCATTCGCTATAGAAAGGAATGGCGTGCCCTTTACATTGAGCATGAGCTAGGGAATGTTTGTTGCAATGCGCAGAAACTTGATAACGTCAAGGAGACCTTTAAATTCAAATTGACCGAACTTGCAACTCCTTACACTTTTGTTACATACGACTAATCTCTTGGAAAAGTCTCTCCCAAGCATTTGGCCTCTATATGGATTTCTCAAGCGGCCACTACGTTTAATCGTAGTATCAACGAGTTCTTAACTTTGGTTGTTGATAAATAGTATAAAAATGTTGTAGCCAGCTCGCTTCACCGCTGGTAAAGAAGCATCCAAACATGCCAAAGGCATTCCACGAGAGGAATATATCTCTACTTTGGTGCAGAGAGAAGTTTATGAATCTGTTTGGGCCCAAGAGCAATGTCTAAATGATTAAGCCACTCCAAGGTCTGAATGGTTGACTTTGTTGTTGGTCCATTGGATGGGTCGAACGTACATGTTTGTTCAGGATGGCTCTGCATTAGCACCTAATTTTTCCAATCCTCCAACAAAAAGCGTAAAGTCGTCGATGAAACAAAAGTGGAAGACCGAATCACCGAATCAGAACATCCCATCTGCAGATGGAGCGTTGGGCTCAAATCTAAACCAGAATTTCCAAAGCTCTAGTTTAAATCCGACGGTTACCCCATTTGTTCCACCGCAGCAAAGCGTTCCTCAGAATTTGACTAGACCACGTTGTAATCCACGACCTCTACCTCCTCTTTCTCCTCCACAGAACAGAGGCAAAGAAAACATGCAAGTAGAGTGAGGAATCTGTATTGGTTTCCCGTTATTGATCCTTTCTCCTATTTGTTGCATATTTTAGGTAAAATTGAGTAGGTGTTTTATACTTTTTAATGAACATTCTTATGATCCATTTAGAATTCCTAACCTTAATTGGAAGCCTCCTCCTCATGCTCCAGAACTTTATTTTACTCTAGAATCGGGTTTGAGAACTCTCCATGACAAGCTTAATGCCACGATTTTTAGCAGCAAACCCCGGTTCACAAGATCTTAGTTTGTTGCACTATGAAGACTTCCTATTGTAATCAAACCAACTAACAAAGTCAAAGTGGTGTTGTATAGGGAACAATATATTATTGAAGGAGATCGACAATTGTTTGATCGTAATGTTTATTCTCCAGTTGTTGAAGTCCCCTGGGACGACTTGAGATCTTCTTTGCGTCAGCATAATGCCAGATACATGAATTTGCTTTCGGTCAACCATTGGAAATATATTTTGCAGATTGACATACAACATGCTCAAGCCTGTGTACCTTATTCATTTGGAAAGTGCAAAAGAATTCCCCTGTTGGAAGACCCATTTGATCTTACTATGGCTACATGTTGGAGCCTCTATCCAAATATTTGCACCATAATATTTTGGACACTCTTTTGGCTCAACCAAACAATCTTCTAGATTCTCTAGCTCTTCTCAAGGTTATCGAAGTTGAACGGTTTACAACCGACTTGTCACAACTGTATCTGGTTGGGGAACTAAGAAGCGAGTAAGAAGAGAGACCGTCTTCCATAATTGATAATAAAATAAAATATATTGATAGATGATGATAAAATATTACAATGAGACCTGCATTTATAAGGCTTGAGCATGCATAGTCACCTTTATAAGACTTGGGCATGCATAGTCAAGGGTTACGCCCTTTCACCTTTAGTAAATAATAATTTATTATTTATAATTTATATATCATTTAAATATTCATAACATTGTCTTTCTGTTGGAAAAGATTTGTCCCCAAAGCTTGATTTTTCTAATGTCAGCCTTCATTCTGATTCTGTGTTGATATTAGAATCAGATGATACTTATTTTGTAGAGACTTGCACTTCCTTTCCATTGATGATTTTGCACTGTATTGTCTGACTATTCCTACATTTATGGCCTCGGGTCCAGTCGTCACCGCATCAATGACATGTGTTTTTCTTCTTTTTTCTATTATCAGAGTAATTGTTAGACATTTTCAATCTATTTTCAATTTCATAGGCATATGATTGAGGTTTGTTGCATTGATGATCGGGTGACCAATTATTTTCACAACACCTACATTGTGTCTCTTTTCCTTACCGAGAATTGTTATCGCCTCTTGTTTTTATTCCTTCTAATTTGTGTTCGGTTGCTTTTTCTTTATATCTTACCACTTCTATGTTAGGCATGTCATACATCTTTAATTCTTTTTGGAGGTATGGTTTAAGACCTCCTAGATAGGTTTCGAGTCTGTGTTTATCAAATAACCCAAATACTCATGTCGATAGGGATTCCCACTAATATGTTAGTTCCTCAACGCTTCCAACTTGTTATAATCTAGTAAGCTTACTGAAAAATTCATCTTCTACGATTCCTTGAAACCTATCAAAAAAATATTTTTGAACAAGTTCCAGGTATAGTAAAAATTGTCTCTCTTCCACCATAAGTACCAATTATAGGTAGCCTGGTGGGTTAGCTCAAGTGGTTGAGAGTTGTTTACGCTAGCAGAAGGTCTCGGGGTCAAATACCCGGGTGGCTATGTAGGGGGCTCATTCATTGTCCCCAGCAGGTTAGGCACCGTAACCAGGGCTGATGGTTTACCTCAGGTACCATCCTAAAAAAAATGGGGAAGTAGCTGAGGGTTTCCTAAGTGATGTTCCATCATAAAATTAAAAAAAAAGTATCAATTGTAGGCATACCCTTCCATATGGGTAAATGCACTAGGGTGGGTAACACTTTTTGGCCAAATTTGGTGATGAAACATGATTTTTTACTCATGTACTAGATAGAAGCCCTCAAAACGAATATATGCCATGTGAATTTCGACTTGTAGTAAAAAAACAAATTGTAGAATATTATGTTGGCTTCCCAATGATATTTAAAAAAAAATATTCCGATGTCATTTAATGTGTGAAATTTCATATTTAATGAAATGTTTGACCTTAAAAATTTGAAGTTAATAAGTGGCTCATGTCCCACCCCAATAATTCAATCTTACATTAATAATTTAAAAAAAAAAAAAAAATTATATATATATATATACGAGCATGATCTACACATAATGCACTGTGGGCTGCATATTTTTTTGTTAATTTATTTCATAATATACAATTATTTATTATTTTTCGAAAGTGACCACATCTGATTTCAGCATCATTTTATACACATGTATGTCCATCCCAAGTTTTTTTTCACTATTTTCAAAAATTGAAAAACCAAAGATACCCTTTTGAAGAGGACGCACCGATGTGTGGGCTGTGCATTTTTAAGAAATTTTTGGATGTGTATTTTTAACCCTGCAGATTTTTCTTTGAGTTGTTTGAAAGTTGTTGTTAGGTTTTCTAAGTGTAAGTTTTAGAATGAATTAAAAAAATAACCCATGTCAAAATGCATGCATGATACCTCAATGGATAGAGGATTTGGTGATAAATCTATCGGTACAAACTACGCTCAGTTATGTGCCATGAATGGTAGGGTTTACACCCCTGGAAAACACAAAGAAGCATTGATTTTCCTGTGAGAGGGATAATTCTTTGTTTTTCAAGCCCATGATCGAGGTATGTAGCTCGATCGAGGTCCTGTTTTTGTTAAAATCCTAAATAAAAATACCCGGAAATGAACTTAGGAATTTATGCCATTAATGTCATTCCAACTACCTTCCCAACCTCATTTCCCACCTAAATTCCTAAAGGAATTCTATATAAACATAAAACATAAAACATAAACATGTAACTAATTTTATCCTTCACAATTGACTACCTATTTGAAACAATTCTTATGTTCTAATGCAAATTTAGCATTGTGTATTGTGTTTACATATTGTTGCAAGTATGAATTTGGATTGTTGATGAATCACAATGGGAAGCAAGAAACGTCGAAGTAAAATATCTACTATGAATCAAAGCAACACTAAAGAAATAAGAAAGAAAGATAAAAAGAGAAAGAGGAAAAAAAGAGCAATCTTGAGAGGAGAAGAAGTTGCAAATCAACCTATGATGGGAGAATCAAATGCCATTGCTAACAATATTGGTATGATTTAAAAGTTATGCAATTTCATATTCATATATATAATTTCATTTTCATAGTGATCTAGTTCATATAATTTCATATTCATATATTCATATAATTTCATATTGCATATTCATATATTCAATTTCATATTGTTCTAGTTCATAATTAATGTATATACACATGTTAAATTGTTTAGAATTTAATTCATAATTTTGTAATCGTAATTTTGTATTTAATTCATAAACTTATAAACATTGTATATGCATGTATTCATATATATGTATTCATAATTGTATGTACATTGTATAATTTCATATTCACATATTCATATAATTTCATATTGCATATTCATATATTCATATAATTTCATATTCACATATTCATATAATTTCATATTGCATATTCATATATTCAATTTCATAGTGTTCTAGTTCATAATTTTTATATATATACATGTAAAATTGTTTAGAATTTAATTATAATTTTGTAATTAATTCATAAACTTATATACATTGTATGTGCATGTATATATACAACCTTCTAAAACCACTTATGTACATGTGAAAGAATGGTATGTGTTGTGAAAGAATTGAAAAAAATGTTTAACCACTACACTAAATTACATATATACAAAGCAAGTGTATTATAGTGTGAGTAAGTAGTTGTCCAATGAAATTAGAGAATGGTTGATGATTATATATAATTATAGTGCATAATATTCTAGCATAATATCTAGTTCTAAATGAATATGCATATATCCATTAGCCTCACATAATCTCACATACAAATGAATTTTATAATTTGATAATATAGCCTCACATATATATAATTTTTATGTTAAAAATTACAAAGATTAATCTCTATGGGAGTTGATTGCACCATCATAGGTTGACTTGCATCTTCTCCTCTTAACATTGCACTTATTTTTCTCATCCTTTCTATAGCCTTATCTCTCATTTCATCCATTTTAATATGATTTTAATTTAATATTCATATATTATTTTCATAGTGTTCAAATTCATAATTTATATATATCCTATTACATACTAATATTTTATGTTTTATGTTACACATTACATGTTCTATGTTATACATTGCATATTCTATGTTACATATTACATGGTGTATACATGTACTATGTTGATATTTCATATTGTGCATTGATGAAAATTATTTAAAATTTTCAAATTTAATTAAAAAAAAATTGTTTATCACTCATATTAATGAACATACAAAGACATTTCCATAGACCTCCTATAATGATGATAATTAACATTACAATTTGTATTTAATATAGAAACTAATTGTTCATAACAACTCACCTAACTTCAAAAGTTGTGTGTACAATGATTAATGAAATATAGTATATGTAGAATAAATGGAAAGCCTTTGTAGAATTTGGTTCAAAGCTTTGTACACTCTAAATAAGATCATGAATCATTTATAAAAAATGTTTTTATTGAATATATTGCATGTTTAAATTTATTGATATTTTTGGTGACAAACTAACTTACAAGTGACACACTTGATTGAACTTAAGCAATCGTCAATAATCATGTACAAGTGACTATGAATCATATGGCTTTAAGCATTGATGACAATGGTGATCTCAAAGAAAATCAACAACTATGACAAATTCAAGAATTCATTAGCCTTGAATATGAGATGTAAGAGATCATTGTAAAGATATGAAAATCAATACATTTAGAGAATATTCAAGCTTGCATAAATATTTGCTGTTTTTTTAACAAACAATGACAATATGATAAGTAAAATAAAATGTTATTCAAGCTTGTATTTATTTGTTAATTTGTTAACAAACAATGACAGTATGATAAACTTAAAATAAAATGTTATTCAAGCTTGTATAATTTATTTGCTAATTTTTTAACTAACAATGGCAATATGATAAGTAAAATAAAATGTTATTCTTAAGCTTGTATTTATTTGTTAATTTTTTAACAAACAATTGCAATATGATAAGTAAAATAAAATGTGAATCTATGGTTAAAATTGTCATGGAGATATTAAACAATTATCATCATTTCATCAAAATATTATAGTTTATGAAATTATATTTTTTGCTAGCACGGTTATATGAAGTTATTATTTTTTACGAAAAGACAATTGATTGTAAGCATACACAAAGATTGTCCATTCTATGTTAACGTAACTTGTGGACCAATGGATTTTATATTAAAGTTTGTGCAATGGGTGTCCTAGGTTGCATCAAATACAAACTCACATAAGTGTAAATTATATGCGTAAGACACCATGATGATAATCATTTTGATCTTCTAAATGATGCAAAACTCTTTGTAATTTATACACCATCTTATCATATTGCCTTAAGGAAGATTTTATTGCAACAACATTTAATTTTGGTGGTTTAAAAACAAATCTTCTTGCATACCGCATTTGTTTAAAAATTTCTAATTCACTTATTTTTCATTGAAAGACAATGAAATTGAACAATGTAAAAGTCCCTTATTTGGTCAGAGAACTAAACAATTTAAAAATTCAATTAACTTATGCAGGGATAGATCCTAGCCAGCCATCACAAGATCGTGCACCCTTTGATTTCTCAAGAGTAATTGGGAGCTTCAATGACGTTGGAATGGTTGCAAATTGTTGAAGAGGGTCGGATGATGCCACGCAAGAAGAGTTCAGGAACCTGACCCCTGATCGGACAATTAGAGAGCATGTTAGTAACATAATCAAGTTGTACTTTGAACAAAAATCAGTGATTACACAAGCTCAGATCCTACATGGATTGATAAAACACAAAAAATTGAAACGTGTCACAAAGTTGTTGGGTTTTAAGGATGTTAAAAATAAAAATGCATGTGAGAATCTACAGAAAATGTAACAACTGCACTATTGGCATTTGGAAAGTCAAGAAAAACTGATATTAGAGTTGCTCGTAGGGAAATTACAACTGCTATTATGGCACAAAGCACCTCAAGAAATCGAATGGTCGCAAAAATGTCAAAGCTACTCCACGTTTCAAGAAAAACACTGCATAAATACACTAAATTCAGGGTAAAGATAGATGAAAATGGTGAAGCTGCTTTTTGGGCTCTTTTTTGCAGATAAGCATATAAAGACAGGATGGAAGAGGGTATCAAAGAGAAGGTGATAGAGTACTGGGAAAACCATTCCCGTGCTATACCAGATCGAAAACATGTCTTGCGACAACGTTCTGGCAAAAGTGTTTATAAGGAGCATTGCAAGCATGTTATGGAGATGATATGAGTTGATTTGTTTAAGGAATTCAAAGAATCAAATCTCGGTGTCCAGATCTCATTTAGCATGTTCAGTAAGTTGAAACCGTGGTATATTAGGCCGAATACGATTCGAGACACTTGTTGTTGTCGATGCCATGTTGAATTCTAGTTATAATATGACATTGTGGATTTTTACAAAAAACATTGGGATGGTGAACCAGCTCCTCACACAGTGCGGGATTTTATTTCTATGATACTATGCAATAGGAATCCTGAAAAATGTGTTTTTCATTAAAATGTGTGTAGGTGGGAGAAGATGCCATGAATGTAGTGATTTGACATTGTTCCATAGGGAATTTCCTATCGATCCAACACACCCTGGATTGTCAGATATCACAGTTAAGTGGAAGAGATATGAGTATGTCTCCATCAATCCATCATCTTCTTCACATGTTCCATCTAAGAGGATCGACTTGCTCGAGGATGAGATTCCTATTTCATCCTTCATGGACAAGTTTCAAAGTCAGATTTACAAATACATTAAACACTCCCACAGGTCTAGGTGGAAAGCTTTAGAATTTAAGCATTCTCATGAGGTTTTTGATCCAGGCACAATCCTATCGGTGGTAGACATTGCTGAGAATTACACATTTGCTCCTTAGAGAGAGATACAAAGTGATTATTATCACTCCGACCACGTGTCCATATCTGTACATGTATTTTATAGACATGCTCAGTCGAGCATTAATGGTAGGGATAGCACTCCTCAGTCATGCGATGTGATCAAGGAATACCATTTTTATGTCAGTGATGATTGTGAGCATGACACGTTGTTTGTTTCACTGCTTTGGGTTGATTTATGATTCATTCAAAAAGAATGGGGTGCCATTTACAAAACACTGGATTTGGTCAAATGGGTGTGCGGGGTAGTTCAAATCGGCATGCTACTTTTATTGGTTGAGTCGCCTTCACAAAGAGACGGAAATTCGACACACCTAGAGATTTTTTGAAACAGGGCATGGAAAGGGTGAACATGATGGCATAGGTGCATGCATGAAACAAGCACTTCGGAGGTACCAAATGAGTCACAGTGCATCTTGACCCATACCTAGTATGAGAGAACTACATTCAGTTCCTCGTAAAGACATGGGCGACATATTTTCCATTGAAATGAGGAAGTATGCGTGTTGACGCCAATGGACTGGGGATTGATCATTGCGTGAACGATGCATATGTCAAAAAATGGAAATATGTCCCTCTTAATCCAAAGGGGCCACATCCAATTTCGACATGGCAAGAGATGCACATTGATGAGGCAGTGGTTTCACAAGATCATAATCTGGTTTCTAATTTGATTAAGCAAGGTACATGATTTGATTAATGCAATCATTATGTCATTCAAACATTCAAGTTTCAAATAGTTGATTGAATGTTTAAACTTCTAGTCTTGTACACATGCATTTATATATATTTAAGATTTATTTAATATTTGAAAATATTGATGCAGGTGATGTATTTGTTGTAATTGCACCACCAGAAAATGACGAGCATGTGGCATATTTTTTTATGCAGTGTACACAAATCAAAAGCAGGTTGGTGCGGCCCTATGTCGATGGAGAGTTCACGTGCCAGGTTGGTGGCCTATTTGTGATGGGCCAATTTTTTTGAAAAGGTGAGAAGACAAGGTGATTATATTATTTACATAGATTTCATGCCTAAATTTATATCTTGTCAGTACGGTCATTTGGTGGTGGCAGCTCGGATACATCTCATTGAAATCAAGGTGAATAGGGGTGAACCAAAGAGATGGAAGATGTTAGTAGCTCACCATGATCGTATTATGGAGACATGCATTCCTATAACCCATTGGCCATATGAATGAAAGTTATATGCCCAGATCTGAGAACTACAGAAGTTAAAACCGTGAACTCTCCAAGTCAGTTACATACCACATATTTAAATTACATGTACAATGTGACAAAAAATTAAATATATATGAAACACAAATCTATGAACTCACCTCGCTCGAGTCGAGTGTCAGGTTTGGGAGGCTGGCACCTATATGCCGAGACAAACCTTCATTAGGACCCAGCTGATGAGCGACAACCTACTCATCTGTAAACATCGAGACCACTTCAACACTATCATCTGCAGCTGCTTATGTCTGCATCTGTCTCCATGACATGAAAAAGTTATATTAATGAATTACAATTTGAACTTGAGAATTTCAATTTGAACATGTAAATTATAATCTGAACATAAATGTGCAAACAATTCGAAAATAAATAACTGGTACCTTGTCAACTGGCATGTCATGAGTAGAACTCGGGCGGGGCTGTGTAGAATCTTGTGCAATGCCCTTGCCTCTATCCTGTACAATATGAACAAGATAAATACTAAAGTTACAAAAAATTAAAGTATTACATCTTTAACAATTTACTCATTTATAAATTCAAATTTAGGATGACAGTTAACACATACCTCATCGACGTGGGCGGACGGAACCGCAGCGAAACCTCGAATAGATGCATCACTACCAAAAAGGACCTCCATGAAACTGGGCTCCTGCATGGAGATCTAACAAAAATCAAAGTGTTAGTTAAAAAAATGATTCATTTGAGGATACATTACAATCAAGACAATCAAATGACAACAATAAAGATATACTTGTTTAGTCAGTCGAGGCCTACATCTCTCATGCATTCGAAAATATGCATCACGGGCTGTGATAGAATACTCCAGCACTATGTCGTGATCAATAAGGTGGATAATATCATCGTCCACCCACTATAACTCAGGATCTGTAGCTATAGTGGGTGCTCTCATTATCTCTTCTTGCACAGCCATCATGGTACCATGCATTGTCATGCGTGTCGCCTTTGCTAGTGCACTCCACTCCTCAATTGCTAGCTGAGATGACTCAACTACATCATGTGTCCTAAGCAAGGTCCTGTTAGGGCGACCTACCAAAGGCTCTGCCTCCGGCTGAGCTGCAGGGTCTCTCCTAGCCCTAGGATGTGCATGACTGCATCCCCCACCAACACCATAGAAGCTCAAGGGTGTGCTGGTGTAATTTGGGTGCATCCCTAGGACAAACTATACATATATATGTTTTGCAAAGTACAATGGGACCTGGTCATGGCAGGGAAACATGCCCCACGCTCCAATAAACCTGTCATAGACATAAGGAGCTGCAACCTCTACCTTAAACTCCTTGACTCTGAGCGGTTGACCAGTGGAGTGGTCAGGAGGGATATCAAATAATGTTCCCTTCACATCATGGCCAGCTGTTGCATCTCTCACTGTGGGCCATTTATTAGGACCCATCACTGGGGCCCTTCTTCTCTGACATGCAGTGGCCCAAGAGAACTCAATGGTCTGATGGACCTGTAGATCTTTATTAGATTGTCTACTCCCTCTAACATCATCCACATCGAACGTGATGCGGGAGAGTGGTATGAAATGGAGCAGACATTAAGCTGCAAACAGTCACTGTAATTTCCTCTTCTGCTTAAGCATTGAGGACCAACCCGCTAACCTATGTGATTCCTATAAGTTCGAGCGGGTACTGACAATCAAGGAATCAGCCAAAGACTGATGCCATATATAGAAGATCTAGGGCATCAATATTATATCACCATTGGGTCAAATAGGGCCACTAGAGCCAAAGGCCACCTACATGCATGACATCAGGGCATTATTTAATGATGCATGCACCCGATTAAGTCTCCATGCGCATGCATGCAAGTCAACTGCAAATTAGAAGATAAAGTGACCTAATTAGGTCAAAAGTTAGGGTTTTCGCAGTTGAGAGTTATAAAAGAAAGATAAACTGAATGGAGAAGTCACTTATGTGATAATTGATTTGTGGAGTCGAATTGGAGAGCTCGGCGAGCTAAGTTGGGGTTGAGCGCATGCTTAGCTAACTGGTGTATTTTGGTAGTGAAATCTATCTGCCCTAGTTCATCATCAGGTTGGATCATCCAGGTTTAGCACTAGTTCATCATCAGGTTACATTCAGTAGTTATTCGGGGAGGTTAATTATGCATCTAGCCAGAGGGTTTCACCGTCCCATCGTGTCACCGTGATTAGAGACAAAGCAATTCATTTTCCTACCTACAGGGTTCAGAACTTCCGCATGCTGCTTCCATCATCATCAGAGGGGTATTATAACCCTAGTGCACATCGTCCAAGCTTCCAGCAGCAACTTATTTATTATTCTAGAGCTTATATAGTTTGAGAGGAGGGCGCATTCACCTGTGGAGGACAATTTGGTGTATTGAAGCGAATAATTATTCGCTTACACAAATAATATTACCAAAAGAATCAGAATATTAAATAAGCCATAATAATATATAAATTTATGATAGAATAGATATGATATGTTACAATGGCGGCCTTGCCTTAAATATGGCTTGGGCATTTGAAATGAGGAGACACCTCATTTCATAACCTAACTTAGTTAACTTGATTATTTAATTATTATCTTATTTTATGTCCATTACATTTCCACTCTCTTAGAAAGGCTTTGTCCTCAAAACCTTCATAATGTTTCTGCCTCATTTTTTGAAGTGTCGTAGCTGACGAAACATGTCGATATGAACTGCTAAGAGTGGAGCATAACTTATGATATGTGGATGAATCAATCTATCCCAAATTGATTTGTTGTGGATTGTTGGCATTACATACTGATCTATTGTTAGGAGCTTTGGTCACATCAATACCATTAGCCTTCGATAGTTCCCACTTTTTAGGATATCGGTTTTTATGGTTGGGGTGTTGATAACAACTTTTCATGATGTCATTTTCTTTTATGAGTGTTGTCTTGTGAGCATTGATTTGAGTTGGAAGTTGTATTTTTGTCCCTTGAGGTTTTAAGGTTTCCTTCTGTATCTTGTCCAAGTTGTTTTCCAACTGCACATAATCATTTTGAAACTTCTTAATCACTTCTACTTGTGCCTTTCCGTCATCTTCAGACTTCTTAAGTTGTTCCTTAAAATCTTTGTTATGACTTCTGATGCAATCATTTTCTTCCTACTTGTTTAGAAGTTTCCCTTCAATGTCTTCCGTAGATTGTTCTGTCTTCCGACTATTTTTCAATTTCTTAATTTTTGTGACTAGTGTTTTGTTATGATTCCTTAATCTAAAAATTTCTTCGGAATTGTTGGATAGTGTTTTATTACTTTTTGCGATCTCCGACTTATGAGTCTTTTTAGAGTCGTCATTTTGTTGTTGAAGAAATTTTATCTGTTGTCGATACTGGTCGATCACTGACTCTTGATTTTCTATTTTATGTCATATCTGCGTTAGTTCTTCATCCTTGTCGCTAACGATTTTGTTCAACCGTTTTATTTCCACTTCGTAATCGTTTATTTCTTTCTTTATATCTTGATTTTTTAATCTTTGATTGAAATCATTTTCTTCTTTTAATTCATCAATTTGCGCATATAATTTTTCTATATGATTTTTTTGGTTGGAAATGTTTTTTTCCTTGTACTTTTCGTCTATCTTATGTATTTCAATTATTACTTCCAAATTTTTATTCCTGTCTCGTAAATATTTATTGTCTCTTTGATAGCGTTTTAACTTGGCTTCTAATTCCTCTATATGTAGTCGCAAACCAGATTCCATGATCTCTGATTTCTTCCACACTAGATGATGATGGTCTTTGACTTTTTTTTTATTTTGTTTTTCCTTTGACTTCCCCACCTAAGTTCAATCGCACTTGCTTTTTTGTATCAATTATTATGCACCTTTTTGATCTTTTGTTTTCCTAAAGTTTTGTAAAATGTGAGTAGATTGGGTGGTTGGGAGGAATGATTGTTAACTTGCCCACCCGGGCTCAAATCTCACTTCTTTATGCACTTCTAGCTTTTATGTTATTTAATAAAGAGAATTAAAGACTAAACTCAACCTAATTAAGGTATGAGTTATTATTTAATATCCAATAAGGGTTTGTTTTATAAAACCACTTGTTTTATAAAACCACGAGCCTTTGTTTTCTTCTTTCCCTTTTTTATAGGATCTTCTCCCTTCTTCTCTACTCTCTATTTTTATGGTCAAAGACCCAATTCAGGAAACTTGGAATAATGGCTAAAAACCGATAAAATGGCCAAAGGCCGGAATCTAGCCAATGATGCTCTGATACCAATGAAGTGAATAATTATTCGCTTACACAAATAATATTACCAAAAGACTTGGAATATTAAATAAGCCATAATAATATATAAATTGATGATAGAATAGATATGATATGTTACAATGGCGACCCTGCCTTAAATATGGCTTGGGCATTCAAAATGAGGAGACACCTCATTTCATAACCTAACTTAGTTAACTTGATTATTTAATTATTATCTTATTTTATGTTCGTTACATGTATCTCCTTATTCCTCCGGCAGAATCCTTGCATGCTAGGACCAGTCTCTTCACCATCAGCTGATCTATATACTGGTATGTACATGCATTGATTTCTCCTATTTCATAGCATCTCAATATTTTTCTAGGGCACATATTTGCATGCAAAGTTTGGGGTTTGCTTTCCTATTTGATTAAGGAGTAAGTCTATTAGCCATCTACAGTATACACATAAACAGGAAAATATCAGTTTGGGATATTACAATCATGCTGACTGGTAATGTCTTGTAGCATGATGCGTGTGATCTCATCCTCCCATAGTGCTTCCTCGAAAGGGTCGAGGCTCTGTTGTGCATCTGCGGCACTTGAAAATTAGATGAAAACATAAATGTCAATCAAAATACATACATCAACTGTAGGTGAATTTGAAATCAATATAAATTAAAGGCACTGATAATTGAAAGAAAAATATATATGCATTTAATGTACCTATCTCGTGGGGAACCTCCCCACTGACACCAGCAATATCCTCCTCATCGCTCGCATGCATAGAGCGGCTGTGGCTTGGATCCCTAGCAGGAGCGTGTGTCGGCGTCGGACGCCTGGGCAAGCCTGTGAAAATAGAGACATACAAGTTGATGATTAAATATACACATGTGAAACAATTTAATTTTATGTAACTAACAACAGAGAGTACATCATGCGCAATTGTATACTTACGAGTCATCTGCCGACCTCCGGGGCAAGGAATGGCCACAGATCCGCCAGTGCTCTGCCTTCGGCGAATCGAAGAACCCCATTGTGTAGATGCATCTGCATGAAATAAATATTTATATTATTTTTTATCATAATAATAATATTTATATGATAAAAATGATATAAATTAATCTATATTTTAGATATAAAATGAGTTTGTGTAAAAAGGTCGCTTACTAAATCTAATATGCCTAAAATTTGTAATTGTTTCTACGACATAGCTACCTCTTTGTTTTGCTCTCATATTAAATTATTGTTTGCTTAGATATTGCTATAGGTTAAATTTAAAATCTTTCTTTTCTAATGATGAAGTCTTTCATGTTTGACAACCAACTCTAAATAGGCTATATTATGCTCAATGTGAAGTAAAAAAATGAAGCATTTAGGGATTTTCCTTAACAAAAAATAATATATTTAAATATGTAATAGAATAATTATAAAACATTACTCAATTCTTCAATTAATATATGTTTTATAATGATGATCGACTTACATCAAACTCCTTTAACTATGTGAAAATGAGGGAAAGGAGTTTAAGTCGAATGTTGATTAATGGTAAAATGCTCCAAAACTTTGCGACCATTCGTGGATTGGTATTTGAATATGTCTACAATGTTGGGTGCTAACCTGAAATGGTTTGGCATTGATCATGAAAACCAAAGTTGGGTGCTTACCTAAAAGGGAATCCTACTAGATCGAAGGTTAAAGTGGTTAGGTACCCATGTACTTCGATCGATGGTTATTCCTTTATATGAACATTGATAGTTTGATGATGTTTACTTTCTCTTTTATTCTTGTTTTGGTCATAACATAAGTTGGCCTTCTTTCGTTTTAGGTGTTATTCATGGTGTTGGAGTTGAAGGAGCCCCAATTAGGGATTAATTCCCTTATTTATATTCAATTAATCAAAATGCTATGAACATAGTCTTTACAAATTATAGAAATGAATAATAATTAATGGTATTAATTCTTCGGGTATATATTTTAAAAACTAGATTCATATGCCAAGCAGAGATATGTGCTACATCAAGGTGTTCTTTACAAATTGTACAAATGAAAAATACATTTTAGTATTAACTCTTTAATTATATATTTCTAGAATAACTTTGGAGGTAATCAACTTATTTAAATAACCAAAAGTTGTAGATACTTTCATGTTAATACCTTATAGCTTTTGATTGAAGTACATAGATCATGTCCTCAGTAGGATATAAATTAAAAATAAAATGTCAAATGTCAGATGAGATCACTATGGATCTATTTGACAATAAAAAAGCTAAAACGACCAAGGAATATCAATAAAACCATAACTTTGCACTTGCACTTCATGTCAATCATTGCGAACATAAAGAGTAAACGATTTGATTTGATTTTTTATATTTAAAGAAATGTGAAAATAATACAATCATTTACCTCTCCATAATTTAATTTATATGAGTGTAGGAAGTTCACATTGGAACAGAGAGACGGAGATGGAATACAAAGCATCGTGCCCAAAGTATTGTCTAAAACATTACGGAATTTGTAATAAAAATGCACTAGATCTATTTGCTTCCTCATTTGATTATTTTTTATGGGTATCCAATGTTAAAAGAAAGTGATGTTCATCAACCAATTTGGTTGGACCACAACTTTTACAAATTGATTCATTGCAAGACTCCTTCCTTTTGAGGTTCAATTTGTATGTTAAGAGTAATTGTCTTCAAATTAACACTTCATTTAGTTGATTACCTTAGTTATGTTTGGAAATTAGATTTAAATAGATAAATTTATATTTACAACATTTTTCTCCATGGGTATAGATCACTTGGATATGGAGTGCATTGCTAAGGCACTCCTTGCAATGTCGCAGTTTAAGCATTTACTTACCCTATGTTATGCATTTGTGGCAACGTGGATGGTTGGAATGGAACACATGTTAGTATGTGATATTATTTGGGTTACTTGAATTATTAAGTGGATTTGTCTAATGTAAAGAAACGCCCCTTTTTTTTAAAATTAATAAGAGAACGTGGATGGATACATCTCCATTTCACACTGAATTGTGATCTAAAAATTATGGTAAAATCTAGTGCACTACAACTCAAAGCTCCGGGTTGATGTAAGAATTTTTGTTTTCAATGAAGGAATTAAATATTATCCCAAGTAGGGCAACACATAGAAACAAATAGTATAAAGTAATACACAAAAAGTGAAAATGCTTTACAAAAATAAAATAAATAATAATTTGTGAAAATGAAATCTTACATTTTATACGATGTACCATATGTTTCATCATATTTAGCGAACATGCCGCGAAGAGATTGAGGTTTTTCTTTCCCTACTATAAGCATGATCAAGGATTTGAGACCTATCCAAAATGCATAAAAAATGACGCCTATCCAAAATGCACAAAAATCTTAATGGCACCAATATCCATATTGTTCTTTAAAGACACCCTAGGGGGGGATTGTGAAGCTATAGAGAATAGTTTCAGTTTTAGCTGTCATGGTGGTGCTTGAGCTCAAGAATCCACATTAGGGTTTAACACCTTTATTTTTGGGTGACCATATTTTTTCCTTAAGGTTAATTCCCATTTCTCAAAACCTACACCTTTCATATGTCACTCCGATGAAGAAAAATGGTCGTGGGATACAGAACCCTTCTCGGTTATCTCCCAACATCTAATGATTTTGGATCCCAAGACCTATTCCAACTTGGCCAGTTGACCATTAAGTGTTTGCAAAATACTCACATGTTTTGTCGATGTTCCATCATTTGGGTCATTATGAAATTGTTGTCACAACTATGTGGTGGACATTAATAATGAACATGCATTTTTTCGTTAACAATAAGAAAAGGTCAAGAATCCTAACCTTATTTGTTAGATTTAAATGAACAAGTGAAAGGGGTGTTTTATGATTTTACTTTATTATATTCCTCTACAATATCGATTTTTATTTAGTTTATTAGTTTTGGACACTTTATCATCATAAAAGTGATTTGATGCCATTATCGAAATAATAATGGTTGGAGAATGGAAAAGGTTGGACAATTATATAAAGCATTTGTTCGTCTTCAAAAAGTAGTTCAAATTGTTGTCTTCATTTAAAAACTACATCTCAAATAACATGTATTGTGCTTGGATAATGAGTTTTTTCACTTTTAGGGAAGCAAATTCCACCTTACTATTTGTAGGCCATGCTTAGTGATAGGAGTTTGGGCCAAAGGAACACTATAGGCTCAATCCCTATGTGATTCTTGTATCTAGGAATAAATATTATTGGATAGGATACCTGCACCTATAGAGTGTGGGATGAATGTAGAAGATCGGGTGCAGTTGCCAGTGAGCACTAAGGAGCAAACACGCACTTATATGTATCGTATCCATATACACAAATTAACTAATCATATAAATATTATTGGATAGGAGACCTGCACCTATAGAGTGTGGGATGAATGTAGAAGATCGGGTGTAGTTGCCAGTGAGCACTAAGGAGCAAACACGCACTATGTACCATATTCATATACACAAATTAACTAATCATATTAATTGATATAATATAATTTTACAATACATAGATTTTTAAATATTTAAAAATGTATAAATATATATTTATTTTAATTATAATATATATATATATATATATATCAAAATATTTAAATTAAAATATATGGGTTGTTTAGATAAATGCCTCCGCCAGTTTAAGTTTCATGATTGTCTCCTGTCTAAGGTTTGGATTTTTCCAAATCTTCCATGTATTCTCGGAGGATTGAAAAACATTGCACAACATTTTTGCTTGTCCGACACACATTTCAAAATTAAACCCGCAGCACAAACGCTGCCGGTTGATAGAAATATTTATAAAAACAATAATATTAATGTTTAACAAATTTAAATTTAAAATTTATAAAAACTTAATAATTTGTCTCGGGTCTAGGGTTGATCAATTCTCTCTATAGTTCATAGAGGTTATGTTTACTTGGTGTCTTATGGATTTTTTTCAATCCTCCATGTAGTCTTGGAGGATTGAAAAAATTTGGGCAACATTTTCTGCTTACCCGACACACATTTCAAAATTAAACCTGCAGCATAAACGCTATCGGTTGACAAAATATATATATAACAAAAAAATTAAATTTTAAATAAATAACAAATTTAAATTACAATTTTATAAAAATCCAACAGCATTTATGCTTGTCGGCACACATTTCAAACATATTTAAAAAAAAAAAAACTAACCTAAAAACATGTATAACAATGATTTTTTAAAATTTTAACCTAAAATTTTAAAACTTAAAAAAAACGTAAAATTTGATTTAAATTTCAAAAAACTAGTTTAGGATGTTACCTCTCTGCTTCGACATCGTGGTGAAAGGTAGGTTGTGGTTGGGTTGTTTGTGGCTTGCATTGTAGCTTGGTAGAGGTCTGTGGGTTGCGCAACATCTCGATCGAGGTACCTATAGAAAATGCCAAAAAGAGGTTGCAGGTCCCCACAGCCTTTTTTATAATAAAAAATTGCACAGAGACCTCGATCGAGGTTTTATTAAACCCTCGATCAAGATTTTTCTAAGCACTTGATAGAGGTGTCGACACCTTGATCAAGGGCTTAGCAAAAGCTCGATCGAGGGTTTAAGAAAAACTCGATCAAGCGTTTGTTAAACCCTCGATCGATGGTTTAAAAGTTGCTCGATCAAGGTACGTTTTTGTGATTTTGCCGAAATTGCCTTGCCAAAAATTGTAACCCAACTCCATGGATGCACCCATATACATTGATGCATATTTCACCTTCTCCTCGTTAGATTGAATATTGTAGATGTCGAAGTACTCTTCCACTTTGTTTAACCAGGAAACACATTGGTCTTCACTTTCATTGTATTTCGACAACTCTATTTTTGCCTTAGGTGGGTACACTATGTAAGGATGATATTGGTTGCCTTTTCCTTTACAATTTGATGGTGGATTGAAGCTATTGGACGATGCAACCGACATATTTGAGCTGCTTCGTAATTTGCGGTGATTTTAATCCTTTTCCTTCTCTACTATCTTATTGATAGCATCTATTTTTTTTGTTTAACCGTGCCTCCATATTTGGAAATACTTTTGTTTCTATCTCGTGTTTAAGCATCACATTGTTAATCTTCATTTCTTTTTTAAAATCTTTTTTATTCTTGGCGAGTGTTTCCTGTGTGGAAACATGAAATGAGGCATATAACATGTTTGGGCTACTGACATGGTATGTACTAGGCATTAGCTTTTGTAACACCTCCATTAATGTATTATGGTTTTGCATCATGGTGCTCAAGTTATGTGTTATGGTGTTTATGTCTTAAGTCATGGTACTCATTTTGTCATCCAAGCCTTTTTGTTTCTCATTCATGATGTCCAATTTTTCATCTAGCCTTATTTCTAGTACCATAACAACTTCATCTTTGATTTCTTTGTTAAGCATTATATTGTTATTTTTTATTTCTTCCTTCAATATTTTTTGGTTAGCAACAAAGGCCTTGATGTCCTTCTCCAATTTCTCGATTTAGGCATGGTCTTGGTCCTTGTATGTGGAGGTGTGTATTTGGACACTATTTTGGCTTATAGAGTGAAGAGGAAAATAAATAAATAAAAATATATAATAAAAAATTATTATATTATATATTTTGACTTTAAAATTTGGATAATTTTTTTAGTAAACAATAATTTATTATTATAATTAATATATCATTTAAATATTCATAACACGACTCTCTTTTGGTGACATTCGGTGTTGAATCTCTGTACCCTAATATTCTGATCCAAGAAGGGCTTATTGCTCTTTGTGGTATGCTGTCTCAGTCCATAATACAGTTTTCCACCCCTGAATATGTTGACTTTCTAGTTCATGCAACTGAGATTGTTCTTCGATTGTACTTTCTTGAATTCAATGGTAGATTCTACCAGCCGACTAGAGGCACTGTAATGGGGAGCAACTTTCCAGTGGTTTATGCTTGTTTATTTCTTTGTCATCTTGAGCAGGAAGTTAACCGAAGAATGTCATCTCCTGTGTTGAACTTCCTCAAATTCTTCATCAACAATGGTCTTATGGTTTGGTCAGGCTCTAGGGACAGATTGCATGCCTATCTTGATTGTTACCAATCAATTTTTCATGATAATATTCGAATCATATTATGCATTTCCAGCACCATTGTGAATCTTCTGGACGACATTCTTTTCAAAGGGCCCGATTTGGAGTCTTTTGGAAAGCTCTCCACCAGTTTCTATGAGAAACCATCGAAATCCTATCAGAACATTTTGTTTTCTTCCTGGCATCCACTTCATCATAAAACTGCATTTTTCCTTAATGAACCCAAAAGGTATCTACTTCGAGAGATTTCCAGTTATAGTGTTGATGCAAGCATGATCATAATTATTAAGGTGACATGTGTCAAAAAAAAAAATATACACGACGAATTAGTACCTCTATGAAATAAAGGAGCTTACCCAATCCTTATCCATCCAAAATGAATATAGCTATATTGTTGGGTTTTTACATATTCAACAAACCTTTTCAACTCGTCATCACTAAATAGATTAAGAACAACAATTTGCGTAGTAGCACCAACAATCTTAATTTTAATCTCTACTTCTTTTAGTATTATTTTCTTATGAAATAAATCAACCAAAGGTTTATGTTATAATTTGGAAATCGTAATCTTAGGAGGATTCCAAGATTCAGATCCTAAACGTCTCGTGACTCAATTTCTAAATTACAAGTATTGACTTCAGAAAATTTGACTCTTTTCCACAAGAGAAAGATTGATAAATTCGATTTAAAACCATTTTAACAGGATCACAAATAGGGCTCTAATACCACTTACTTGTATCTATAAACCAACACTAGAGCGAACTCAAAGCTTAGACCGTAGTCTCACCCGATCTCACTTTATCTACAATCTTTTTTATCCCCGATGCCTTCCTTCGGCTTCTTACCAGACATACACGATCAGAGTCTTTTGACAAACAGTCCTCAGATTGATGGCCTATAGGCTTCGATATTAAAGAAAACTTAGAAAAGTCTCATAGAGCTCTAAAGATAGCCCACACTTGAAAGATGTCTCATACAAACATTTACATTTATTTATAGCTCAAAAGAGCCTTCGGATTTAAAATCTGGATTTCAAACCTATTCTAAGAATCTAACTATAGAAAGTAAAAACAAAAGATGATGAGGGTCCTATCGGGAATAATATCCGACGATGTTTACTCATACATCTTTTACAAGGAAACTAACCCAATCCTTATCCCTCCAAAATGAATATCATTGTATTTTTTGGTTTTTACATATTTAGCAAAAAAATTCAACTTATCATCACTAAACAGATTGACAACAACAATTTGCGTAGTATCACCATCAATCTTAATTTTAACCTCTACTTCTTTAAGTTTTATATTCCTACGAAATAGAGCAAGCAAATTTTTATGATATTATTCGAAACTAGCAAGCTTAGTAGGATTCCAAGATTGAGGATGCTCGACTTCTGGTAACTTAGTTTCTAAATTATGAGTATGATTTCAAAAATTCGACTCTTTTCCACAAGAGAGAAAGATTGAGAAATTCAGTTTAAATCCATTTTAACAAAATCACAAAAAGGGCTCTAATACCACTTACTTGTATTTATACACCAACACTCGAGCAAACTAAACCCTAAACCCTAAAAAAACCCTACAACTTGCCTCGTTACCATGGGCTAGTGTTCCACTTTTTGTGCCTCAAGGCAGTTCTTATAAGGACCTCTTTGTAAATATTTTTTTGTATCACTGATGAGACCTATTTTTGGGTGGAAACTAGTTTGATAAGACAAGAATTTATTTATGTTCCAATTGTTATGTTATCTTCATGCAAACGTTTATCTTTTTGCATCCTTTCACATAATAATTGAATTGTCCTTATAATTTATTTCTTTTTGCTTTCCATATATCTGGGTTTTTACTTGCTTTAGTATTGCTAGCATTTTACACACTTCTTTGTAAACCCAAATCCCAAACCCCAAATCTAAACCCTGAACCCTGGTTTTACGCTTGACCGTTTCTAGCGTTTCAGGTCACCGTCTTTTGGGCTCCCCTTATTGTAGTCCTTGTTCATTGTCCTTATAAGGACTTCATTGTAAAATATTATCTTTGTATCATTGATTAGTCCCTTTTGGTTTAAACTAGTTTAAAAATATAAAATCTTCTTTGTTTGAATTGTTGTCCTTATATTTTCTGAAAATTATTTACTTGCACAACTTTATCCATCTGGTTTACTTGTTTTAATATCACTAGCCTATTGCACGCTTCTTTTGAAACCCTAAACCCTAAAACACTGGACCTGAACCTTGAACCCAAACCCTCATTAGGGGAGTTTGAGGTAAAAAATGGGCCTCAAAACAAAAAGTTGTACCATTAAAATTCACTTTATAAGAACCAATAGGATTCAAGATGATGATGTCAACCATAAGGGTAAAATTTGTAAAAAAATGGAGGGAAAAAAACTTCTTTTTCTTAACGTAATTTTGGCATATATCCTTATGGGTTTACCCAAATTTCGAGTTTGGGGATTCATTGGATTTAGAATTTAATTCTGCATCCAACCCATACTCACGCTGCATACTTCTGAGGTACCCACAACACCAAAAAATGAAAACTTCAACAAACAAAGTATTTTAATATTAAAATACATTTTTTTGTTGAAATTTTCATTTCTGGGTGTAGAGTGTACCTCGGAAGAATGTAACGTGGGTATGGGTTGAAGGCGGAGTTAAATTCCGCATCCAACGAGTCCCCAAACTCGAAATTTGGGTGAATTGATAAGGAGATATGTCACAAATATGATAAGAAAAAGTAGTTTTTTCCTTTTCCCCTCCAAAATTTAGAACTTTTATTTTATTATTATAAATATTATTTTATTTTTCCCTTATGAAGCCCATTTTAGACATCAAAACTCCCTTAATTTGAAACCCTATACCTAAAACCCTAAACCCTACCCCCCCCCTGATGATCGAGTGGGTCAAAATTTTCAATTTTTTCGCAATTATTTTCTCGATTTATGCGCTAGATTTTACCTTCCAGAAATTTCAGGATTTGACCATTTCAATGACAACAACCTTTATGGAAATTTCATTTCGGCTTCCATCATGGCATTCACCTGTTGCGGCAATTTTTTCCACCTTTGAATGTTTCAAGTGTTTCGAATTCCCACCTCTTAGGTTCTCGTGGTTTTGGGCGCCCATCTTTTCAAGCGCCCGTGGTTTTACGCTTAATCGTTTCTAGCGTTTCAGGTCCCCGTCTTTTGGGCTACCCTTATTGTAGCACTTGTTCATTGTCCTTATAAGGACTTCATTGTAAAATATTGTCCTTGTATCACCGATGAGACTCGTTTGGTCAAAACTAATTTGATAATACAAAATATTCTTTGTGTCAATTGTTGTCCTTATATTTTCTGAAAATTATTTTCTTCATAGTTTTATCCATCTAGTTTACTTTCTTTTGTATCACTATCTTATTACACACTTCTATTGAATCCCTAAACCTTAAACTCCCCCGACAATTGAGGGGGTCAAAATTTTTAATTTTTTGGCAATTATTTTCTTGATTTCTGTGCCATTTTTTTTACCTTTCAAGATATTCCGGGATTGGGCCATTTCAACGACAACGGAATTTGCGAATATTTCAATTTCATTTGCATTTTGGTTTTAGCTTCCGTTATGGCATTCAATCATTTTCTTCTCCTTTGATTGTTTTGCTTCAAGCGGTTCGGGTTCCCGCCTCTTAGGTTCCCTTGGTTTTGGGCGCCATCGGTTTTACGCTTAACTGTTTCTAGCGTTTGGGGTCCCCCTTTTTTGGGCTCCCTTTATTATAGCACTTGTTTGTTGTCCTTGTAAGAACTTCAATGTAAAATATTATCTTCATATCACTAATGAGACCCTTTTGGTCGATACTAGATTGATAATACAAAATCTTCTTTAGGTCAACTATTGTCCTTATATTTTCTAAAAATTATTTGCTTGCACAGTTTTATCCACCTGGTTTACTAACTTTAGTATTGCTAGCCTATTACAAAATTCTTTTGAATAGGCTAAACCCTAAACCCTCAACTCTCAAGCCTAACTTTGAACCCTGAACCATAAACCCTAAAACCCAAACCCCAAAACCCCAAATTCTAAAACCTAAACTACTGTGGCAGTTTTTTCCAACTTTGATTGTTTTAGGCGTTTCGAGTTCTTGGATTTTGGGTTCCCCTGGTTTTGGGCGCTCACCTTTTTTGGAGCACTTGGTTTTATGTTTGACCATTTCTAGCATTTCACGTCCCTTATTTTGGGATCCCCTTATTGTAGTGCTTGTTTTCTTTCCTTATAAGGACTTCATTGTAAAAAAATATCTTTGTATCACTCATGAGACCTTGATGGTCAAAACTAGTTTGATAATACAAAATCGTATTTTTGTCAATTGTTGTGCTTATATTTTTTGAAAGTTTTTTGCTTACACAGTTTTATCCATTTTGTTTATTTGCTCTAGTATTGGTATCCTATTACACACTTCTATTGAAACCCTAAACCCCAAACCTGAACCCTCAACATTGAACCCTAAAAAACCTAACCCTAAAAACTCTAAACCGGAGAGTGGCCACCTTTTTTTTCTTGACTCGGGAGCCCTCTAAATTTATTTTTGGGTGCCTCAATTTTTGTGTAGTGCCTCAAGTTTCATGTCCTAATACCACGGGAAATTACCATGGGCCAATGTTTCACTTTTTATGCCTCAAGGCAATCCTTATAAGGACCTCTTTGTAAAAAAAAATTTTGTATCATTGATGAGACCTCTTGTTCGGTCGAAACTAGTTTGATAATACAATAATTTTTTGTTAGTTTTTCATCACATTTAAGCTAGCATTATGATCTTAGGATCTTTTCACTGAGAGAATAACAAGCACAGCAATAAAACACAAGCACATCACAAGAGACAAGAGACACAAAGAGTTTTCCTCGGGGAAACCATAAAGGAGAAAACCCTGCAACTTCCTCTAAGATAGAATCAACACCAAAACAGTAAGAGATCTCCCAAAACAGCGGTAGTCTTCCGTCTTCTGTCTAGTCCCAAATTTTGCTTCTCCAGTAGTGCGCCATACTTGGGAGAGCAAGTGATGTATTTCACAAGTGATAAATAGAGAGACTCTCACTCTCTATTTATATTCATCCGTTCACTTGAATTGCCTTTTCACACGTAGGCTCAACCTAATAATTACTACTCGAGCCTACACCTTAATTAGTGTATAATAACTCAAGTGCCCCGAAACTGTGGGGACTTACCTAATGACTTGATATGACTTGATTACATTATTAATCCTCCCGATCGGAACATCGGGACATGACCACATGACTCAAATACATAATAGAAACATCCCGGAATAAACATCGGGTTACAATACATAAGATACATAGAAGAATACATTCCAAAGTTACATATACATCAACACTCCCTCTTAACTAGGAAGGTATTCTCTCGACACAATTTTCAGCACTGGTCTTCTTCTCTGTATTAGCTGGATCATCTCGTCTTCAAGTCATCTTCGTCTTCAAGTCATCATCAGATCTAGAGCATCTCTCGATCTGGATCATCATCGAACATCATCACTAGATCTGGATCATCTCTCGATCTGGATCATCATCACTGGACTGGATCTGGATCATCACTTGATCTGGATCATTACTGCTATATCATCATTACTGGATCTGGATCATCACTCGATCTGGATCAACACTGGTGCTATCTCATGATTCTTCTCATCATAGGAAGTTATACAGAGCCAACCCTTTTTCATGCTAGTTGTAGGCCTACCCTCATGTAGGTCTTCGCCCAGCACTTACATTTGACCTGCTCATCAGAAAGGCATGCCCAGCACTCACATCTGATCATGTAGTAAACTACAATCCCATCAGAAAGGCCTAGCACTCACATTCACCAGCATGATAGGACACACCTACTATCATCTGTGAAATGGCTCAGGACTTACAACCACCAACATGATAGGACACACCTACTATCATCTGTGGAAAGGCATAGCGCTCACATCCACCAGCATGGTAGGACACACCTACTACCATCTGTGGAAAGGCTCAGCACTTACAATCACCAGCATGGTAGGACACACCTACTACCATCTGTGAAAAGGCTCTGCACTTACAATCACCAGCATGGTAGGACACACCTACTACCATCTGTGAAAAGGCACTGCACTTACAGTCACCAGCATGATAGGACACACCTACTATCATCTGTGAAATGGCACAGCACTTACAGTCACCAGCATGATAGGACACACCTACTATCATCTGTGACAAGGCTCAGCACTTACATCCATCCAAGCGGGAACACATCCTGCTCACAATGATGGAAGGGCATGCACGCATATCTGATCATGAGGGGAACACATCCCAACAGTCATATCAGAATGGCCCTTAGTCCTCCTCGACTGAGCTACCTGGTAACTGACCAGGCGCCTCCATTCTCCTAGAGAATGGCAGTCGCCCTTACATCCGACCTGCTCGTCGGAATGGCCAACACTCACATCTGACATGGAAGGAACTTAATCCTTTAGCCATGAGCAGAATGGTTCATCCCTTACATATGACCAAGTGGGAACACATCCCTCTATCACATCGAAATGGCTACTCAGTTCTTACACTGAGTGTTCCTGGTAACTGACCAGGTGCCTCCATTCCTAGAATGGCAATTGCTCTTACATCTGTCCTGCTCGACAGAATGGCCAGCACTCATATCTGACATGGAAGGGAGCAACCCTACCACCATGATAGAATGGCTCAGCCCTTATATCTAACCTACTCGTCAGAATGGCTATGGATCTCAGCACTCATATCTGACATGGAAGGAACCAATCCTCTCACCATGACAGAATGGCTATGGGTCTCATCACTTTCTCTGGGAGGAAGCCTCGATCTGGAGAACACCAAGTCTCTCTGTGAAGTACTCGAACTTCAGCCTAGCCAATGGCTTCGTCAATACATCAGCTATTTGTTCCTCCGTCGCAACATACAGGAGCTTCACTGCTCCTCTCTGCACCATATCCCTGATATAGTGATACTTGATCTCAATATGCTTCGACCTGTCATGGAACACTAGATTTTCTGACAACTTCACGCAACTCTGGTTGTCACAGTGTATACAAGTAGCATCCAAAGGGAGATCAAATATATCATACAGTAGCTTCCGCAGCCATACTGCCTCACAACTAGCTAAACAAGCTGTGACATACTCTGCTTCAGCTGTACTTAGTGCCACACAGGATTGCTTCCTGCTAAACCAAGAGATCACACCTGATCCCATACTGAAGCAACATCTCGAAGTACTCTTCCTGTTGATGGCACTACCTGCCCAATCTGAATCAATATAACCCAATCTGAATCAATATAACCCTCTAGGTTAATATTTTGATTCGCATCGTACTTGAGCCCATAATCAATTGTACCCCTACATGCTTTGCAACCATCAGGTGAACCTGTCTCAATGTGTTCACGACAAAGAAAATATCTGGTCTCAGGTACATCAAGGACCCAATCATCTGACGATACATCGTAGCATCAATCGTCTCTGACGAAGCATCACTCAATAGCTTCAGGTTCGATGCCATAGGTGTGGTCATGCAGTCCATCATCCTGAATCTCTTC
Organism: Pseudotsuga menziesii; assembly: GCA_001517045.1. Classification (NCBI taxonomy): domain Eukaryota; kingdom Viridiplantae; phylum Streptophyta; class Pinopsida; order Pinales; family Pinaceae; genus Pseudotsuga; species Pseudotsuga menziesii. Next base: position 131,704 of record LPNX010419827.1, on the reverse strand, counting down.
AAGATCTCTACTGCATACTTCCCTTGTCCAAGGAAGATCCCATGTGTACTCTGCCACACCTCCATGCCTAGAACAATAGTGCATCGACACATAACAGGAGCATCACTGGTCTTCTGTCTTCAACCTTGAAGCAAAGGTTGAAATCCACCTTACTCTCAATAAAGCCTAGAATCATCAGTAATCTGCCCATCCTTTCGTACCATGTTGAACCTCAGGATCTTCTGTAATCACTCCCTCTGAAGCGGAGCATCATACTCCCTCTGTCTTCCGTACTCTATGCACTGAAACATTCTGTACTGGAGTGACAAGTACTATCCATCTAGGATCACTGGATACTAAGATCCTCTATCTTGAACTTCTTCAAAAGTTCATCTTGCACCCATCTGTGAGCTTGTCATCCTCTATCAACCTTGTGGCAAAGGTTAAGATATTCATCAAGCTCATCATGTATGCGTTATCCCATGGGTGTCTTCTGAACTCGTACAAAGCCTTCTTTCATTTGCACATATGATTATGCATGTCATGTGACTTCACTTCTATTAGTTGTAAATGTTTCTTTGTAGACTATGCCTTCTCTTCATGAAAAGCCTCATGCTACGAATCTTGCTTTGTATCCCACGAT
>LPNX010419827.1:116200-128219 GCA_001517045.1 Pseudotsuga menziesii | reverse complement strand
GACTCAAATACATAATAGAAACATCCCAGAATAAACATCGGGTTACAATACATAAGATACATAGAAGAATACATTCCGAAGTTACATATACATCAACATTTCTTTCTGTTCCAATTGTTTTTTGTAACAAGGACAGTTAAGTGGTATTTGTATTAAAAAAGAAATTACAGCAGCAGATTTATGGATTGAATCCATTGGATTTCAAAAACCATAAAATCTCGATCTTCCCTTACAAATTGAACCTTATCTCTGAATAACCCGCATTTGTGATGGCTAAATTTTTTTACAAATTTCCTGAGAAAGATAATGAAAAAACTGAACATTTCAGGAGTAAGCTTACAGCTGTCCTAAATTCTTTTAAATAAGGTGACTAAAACTGCTCCTTTGTCAAGGTACCCAACAATGCTCCGGATTATTCCTATTGCAAGTCATAAAACCATAATCAAGTTGAACTCCTACGTTTGCCTTTTTGTCTGCAGATTGATTATTTGAACGGAGGATATGAAGAAAGTTGACAGCATTAAAATCCCCGATAAGACTGTTGAAAATATGATGCATCTTGTTGGAAGGCTTTTTGTAATTTCTTCTTACCTCTCTTATGACTAGAAATGACTCTCCGAACACTACTAGATCTCTAATTCCCAGGGTGAGAGCAATTTCCAGCCCTTTCAATAAATCTAACCACTTCGCATGATTGTTTATGCTCCTACCAAGACCCCAAGAAAAATATTTCTACTTATTCCCCCCTGGATAAAAAAATAACTGCGCAAGCACCTGTCATTCCCGAATTCCCTTTGGAGGCCCCATCAAAGAATAGAGTATGAAAATCCAGCTTTGTCCACCAATTTCTAAAAATTTCTGAGCTTTTTCGAATTTGCCAGTTTGAAGTGGTAGGTTTTTTAGCCTCCTTCGGAGAAGGATTGATAGGGCAGAGGAGATCCTTCATCCATCTTTTTTCGACGGAATTTAGTGGCTCAAGCTGTAAGTGCCTCAATCCTTTGGAAAGAAGAGCTTCAGTCCATAAATCTTTGGCAACGGAAGAGACTCTGACAGAAGGATGATTCCAGCTTTCAAATAAACTTTTGTTTCTGGCTATCCATATATTCCAGCAGACATATGTTGGGAAAGCCATCCACGCCTTTGAGAAATCTGGTTTTTTAAAGAGAGTACCTTGGTAATAGTATTTCCAACATGCAAAGAAATCTTTCAAGTTTGTAGGGAGAGTAATATTCAATTTAAGCTCATTAAGAACTAAACACCATACCTCATTGGTAAATGGACACTCCAAAAAGAGATAGTTCTGAGTTTCCTCCGCCCTTTTGCACAAAATGCAACGAGACAGGCCTTTTATGCCTCTCTTTTTAATGTTCTCGGCTGTTAGAATTTTTTTATGGGTAAAGAGCCAACAATTTTTTATTTTTTTTTAGGCAGCCCATCATTGCACCAAATGTTTTTCCATATGTCTTCTTTTCCTGCTGTTTTTATGGACTGAATTGTACCCAGCCTTCACGATGTAGACTCCAGACTTTCCCTAGCATCTGTAGTCTGGCAAGTTAATGTGGATTGGCAATGATCCTTGGAGTAAGGTTTGCAGTAGCGAATAGTCTTCCTTCAGTCGTTCTGACATTTCTAGATGCCTCCAACCAGCCCATCTACCGCTGCTATGCCAATTTCAGATGTCACTGATCGTTGACACGTTTTGGCAATTCATCCATCGCTTGAGGTCCATGAGGTTGTCACTCTACTGGACGTTGCCAATGTTGTCTTCCCAAATTCTATTTTTTTCCATCCTGGATGATAAAAACTACGTTTTGGCACAATTTCCAGATTAAAGACGCGTTATGGTGAGTTGGAATCATGTATAGGCATCTATCTCTAGTTCTTGTAAGGTATTTCCTCCTCAACGCCTCCTCCCACCAAGCTCTGCATCCTGAGATAAAGTTCCAAATTATTTTGGCCCCCAACGCTAAGTTCATAGCTGCCAGATCCTTTATTCCCACTCCTCCTCTATCTTTCTACTTGTAGACCGTCTCCCAATTGACCAAATGTAGCTTCTTGTTTCCATTTTGTTTTCCACCCTACCAGAGAAAGCGTTTCAGTTCTTTCTCAATCTCCTAAACAATCGGTTTAGGAGCTAATGATATGGAGCAAATAAAATCAGGAAGGCTATCAGAACAACGTTTAAGAGGATCAATTTCCCAGCCGGGTTGAGCCAGATAGCTCCCAGAGATTGGATTTTGTTTTAATTTTTTCTACCAAATATTTCCAGTCTGATTTTTTCTTTTTTCCTTTGTGTATCGGGACTCCTAAATATCTATATGAGTTCTAGTCTGTGCATCCTTCATATCCTAGCATCCTGGCAATCCTGGCCATTGTTCTAGTTGGACAATTGCATCCATAGATTTTGGTTTTATCTGCATTCACTTTCCCATCTAAAGCGTTGATAAAAGTATTAATGACATCTCTGAATCTCTCATCAATTACGGCAGAGGCTCCACCTAAAATAACAATGTCATCTGCATATTTTGCATGCTTTGCATTTTTTACTCCTATGGCGATTTTAAGACCTCTGAGATATTCATTATTTTGCATGGCCTGAAGCTTCTTGCTTAAAGATTCGGCTACAATGCCATATAACAGTGGGAAGAGTAGGCAGCCTTGCAGGAGTCCTTGAGAGGCTTGAAAGAAACCAGCATGCCTGCCATTTACAAGAGGTGCGATCCATGGGATGCTTATGCAGGCTTTGATCCATCGACAAAAGGTTTTGGAAAATCCCATTTTCTGCATGATCTCAAAGAGAAAGAAGTGATTGACCCTGTCAAAGGAGTTTGCCATGTCTAGCTTAATGGCCATACCTTCCTGATTGCGTTCTAAGCTGGAGTGAATGGCCTCTTGGACAATGATTATATTATCCATGATTTGCTTGCCAGTGATGAAACCTCCTTGAGTTTCCGAGATAATCTTTGCCATGATTTTTTTCAATCTTGTTGCCAGAATTTTGGTAAGAATTTTGTAGGAGGTGTTGCATAAGGAAATGGGACGAAACCTTTCAATCGAAAGAGGATTTTTTTACTTCTTTTGGAATCAAAAACAAGAAGGTGGAGTTTGTGGCTCCTCCAATTTTATCTTTTTTCCTGGTCCAGTTTAGCATTTTTTAAGATATTCTTTGATGATGTCCCAAGCAGCTCAATAGAAGTTGATCGTAAACCTGTTTGGTCCTGGGGACTTGTCCGGATGAAGGGTCCATATTGCTTCAATAATCTCATTTTCTGTGATTGGTTTTTCCAGCTCCTTGTTTTCTTCTTCAGAAATGTTGGGATGAATGACTGATAGCAAGTCCGCTTAGGATAGAGGATCCGTCTCACCACTATCAGAATACAACTTATTGAAGTGATGCATTGCCAACTTATTGATATTGTCTTTCCCGGAGATAATTTGGTTATTGATGTGTTTCAATTCATTTATGAAATTGAATCTCAATCTGATTTTGGTTTGCTTATGGAAATAATTTGTGTTTTTGTCTCCTGCCTTTAACCAAAGTTGTCTAGATTTGATTCTTAGATACTCTTCTTCATGTCTATCTGCTTTTAGAATTTCACAATTAAGGGCCTTTTCTTGAGCTAAGATTCCAGGAGTGACCTATTCTTCATCCATTTTAGAATGGAGAGCATCCAAACCTTATTGGAGGCTCGTTTTAACAATGGTGGGTTCTAAGTAGGAGGTAGCTGCCCAGTATTTCAGGGAAAAGCGAATGACCCTAAGCTTTGATTCCCAAATGAAGCTGGGGGAGCCGGAAAAAGAATAATTCCAAGCTGATTGAATAAGGTATAGAGTTTTGGTATTTTTCAGCCAAAGGGGGTTGAACCTGAAGGGAATAGGTCCCAAGTTTGAAGGTAAGGAGAAGGAAAGGGATATGGGCTTATCATCAGAAGTGGCTGAAGAAATAATATGAGAAGAAGGAACAAAATCTTTCTGAATGAAGGTTGTACTTAACAGAAACCGATCTAATCTTGCAGTGATGTGTCCAGGTCCAGCTCGCTTGTTGCTCCATGTGCATTTCCCATTTTTGGGCATAGGATCTAGTAGATCTAGTTCTGCCATAAGATCTTCTAGCTTTTCACCGAAAGGGTCTCTAATGATAGATCCTCCTCTTTTTTCCAGGCTTGATTTTGTTATGTTGAAATCTCCAGCTATGATAACATCTTTCCCCTGCAGGTTTGTCTTAAGAGAGAGTAAAGAGTCCCAAAAATCATTTTTTTCTCTGTAATGGGTAGGCCCATTTACATTGCAAATGTAAATCCTTTCCAGGTTGCTTTTATTTTGCACTTCTACTAATAGCCAGTGCGTGTTTTCTTTTCCTGATTTTATGTCAAATTTATCTGCTCTTCTGAATGTTGTTATTCAACCTGAAGCGCCTCTAGAGCTAATGGCCTTCCCAATACTGAATTTCTAGAAGAGAGATGACCTGTTCATAACCTCATCTTCTGGCATCTTCGTCTCTTGGATGAACAAAATGTCTGGTTTCTCGGTATTTATAATGTTTTTCAAAGCTTCTACCTTGATTGGTCCTCCCAGACCTCTGCAGTTCCAAGAGACTAGTTTCATTATTTCTTGGCTGCATGAGACCCTGCTCGGGGTCTAAAGTCTCTAGCTCCAGTAGCTTTGACATTCTGAAGCAATCTGGTATCTTCTATGTTGAGTTTCCTTCCTAGTTCTAATTCTCTTTCTGCCTCTTTCTCTCTCTGTTACTTTTGGGATTTTCTGCCTCTTGTGGCTTGGGATGGACCTAACCCTGTTGTTTACTGGGTTTCTTGAGATGATGATTGACCTGGAGATGCTAGCTTCAGGTTGATCCTGCTTTGCTTAACCATTTCTTCCCATGTTCCCCCAAGGGATGGAGATCTTTCATAAGTTTTCCCCATGTTCTCTTCATCTATTGCCACCATCTCTGCCCAATTCCCACCAGGGGAGGTCGATCTATTAGGAGCCTTTTCAGATACCTCTTCTACCACTATTGGAGAGATGGCAACCGGGGATTGAGTCCTGCTGCCTTCTCTTTTATCTTCCTTGTTCTGGGCTTCTATATATGGTATTTCCCCTTCTTCGACTTGGAGGGCATCAAATTGATTGTTGGTGAGAGTTCCTATGCATTTTATAGGCTGCTCCTGAGTTTTTTCCTGCCCTTTTCCGAGGTTACTAGAATAGGTAGGAATTGTTTTTTCCCCTCTTTGCTTGTTGCCATCCTTCTTCTAGATTTACTTCAGCTTCTTCATGTGAAGACTTAGCGCAGTTCTTTACGAAGTGTCCCTATTCGTGACATTTCCTGCATTTGAATGGGAGTTGCTCGTAATCTACCTTTTGATAGAATTCTCATCTGTCCATGAACATATTAACTCCTTCTGGTAGTCCTTTTTCTAAGTCTACCTCTACATAGATCCTGGCACGAGCAAATAGAGGACCTTTTGGCTCGGCTTTGTCTATGTATCTGCCTAATGAATTCCCGATTGATTGCAGGGCTTCATCATTCCATCAATGGAGAGGTAAATGAGATAACTGGACCTAGACCGACACTACTGAAGGGACATCCTTTTCTGGATCGAAAGAAAGAGTCCATCGGTTGAGATATAGACGTCAGGGGACCATAAAATAAGGGCCACTTCAAAAAATAAGATCTTTATCTTCTTTGTTTTTGAACAGGAACGTGTAAAAACCCTTGCTGCAAAAATAGTGCTACAAACCCCCAGTGATGAGAGGCATCTAGTTTTTGGAGATCCAGATCTCCATGGATTTCGAAGATGGCTAGGTCCCCGAGAACTTCCCAATTAGACATCACTCGCTCAAAGCTAAAGCTTTCATTCGTGAATCTGTCGACATGATTTGAACTCTTGGCACTGCTACTCGTTTCACAAAGTTTGAGACTGGCGTTAGCCCTGCAGAGATCGGGGTGGCTGCAACTAAGGCTTGAAAGGTTTAATCAAGGTTACTTCGAGGTTCATCCGGAGGAGGATATGGCGGATGAGATGCCATGAAGCCAGCCTAGGGAGCACGAGGACAAGGGCTTCCCAAAAGATAAGCAACTTGCAGATGGCATGCCCCATCCCACGGCTACAACCTGCACAAAACCCTACGCAGCACGATCTCTTGCAAACGACCCAGCTCATCGACTAGTCACTGTAATCCAATAGTCATCATTAGGGCCTTTCTGTTCCAATTGTTATGTTATATTGTTGCAAAATTTTATATTTTTGTATCCATAATAATTGAATTGTCTTTAGAATTGATTTTCTTATCTTTCATATATCTGGTTGTTTACTTGCTTTAGTATCGATATTCTTTTACACACTTCTTTGTAAAACACAAGTGTGAACCTTCTTGGTGTCATGCTTTTCAAAGAGACCGAGTTTGAGCTCTCTAGGAAACTCTCTACCAATTTCTATCAGAAACCATTAAATGCTTATCAGTACATATCTTTTTAATCATGGCATATGTAGCATCAGAAGACTGCATTAGTCCTCAATCAACTAGAGAGATATATGCTTCGAGAGAGCCATCAATTTGCGTTTCTCAAGCTGAGGAGGATATTTTATCTGTGTCTCAGAGTCAGAGGTTACACGCCTAATTTCCTTAGGATTGCTTCTCCCAAGTGAATGGGAATCAAAGGGATGCTTTACTGCAACAGGTTTGTGCGAGTGGCCCCATCTTGCATTATGGAGCCAAGAAGTCCCCGTCGTGTTGAAGATGGATTTCTATGAATTCACAAGATCTTTGAACTTTGGGGTACCTTTTATGCTAAAATCCATGGATTTTTCTAGCGCCACCCTCTGTTGCACCACATTCTGAAGATTTTGATTTGTTGGAGGAATCTACGAAAACTGGGAACCTTCATCATGAGCAGAACCCTTTAGGGCCCTCCGACTTAGTTTTCTGGCAATTTTTTGCATGTCGAATGGTGATTTTTTAGGTGCTATCTTTCCGGGGAATTTTCTTCTACATTTGATATATGATTTGGGCATCTAAATGCTCGTTGGAAATATCTTTCCAGGACGCACACATTTCATTCGTCCAGTCCTGCCTTTGTTTATAACTAGACTGTTGGATCATAAAAAAAAACATTTTTTTGGGCCTCAAATCAGCCCCGAAAGTTTTGGGTTCGAAATTGTGTGTAAAACCATCAAAAAATTGTCAATCTAGATGAAATGTTTTGAGCTAGTGGAATTGAAGCGTGGCCACTGATTTTTTCTTATCTTAGGAGCCTTCTAAATTTATTTTTGGGTGCCTCAATTTTCGTGACGCACCTTGGGTTTAGTGTCCTAATACCATTGGTCATTACCATGGGTGCCTCATTACCATGAGCCAATGTTCCACTTTTTCAGCCTCAAGGCAGTCCTTATAAGGACCTCTTTGTAAATATTTTTTTTTTTATCACTGATGAGACCTCTTACTAGGTCTAAACTATTTTTGATAATACAAGAATTTCTTTCTGCTCCAATTATAATGTTATCTTGCTACAAAATTTTATCTTTTTGCATCCTTTCACATCATAATTGAATTGTTCTTATAATTTATTTTCTTTTACTTTCCATATATCTAGAAGTTTACTTGCTTTAGTATTTCTATCCTTTTACACACTTCTTTGTAAATCCTAAACCTTAAACCCTAAAACCTAAACCTTGATGAACCTTGAACCTTGAAACCCAAACCCTAAACCCTAAACTCCATGCATTTTTCTAGTGTCACCCTCTGTTGAAGCACATTTCGAAGCCTTTGATTTGTTGGAGGAATCCATGAAAAACAGGAGCTTTAATCATGAGCAACAACACCCTTAGGGACCCTCCAGCTTAGATTTCTGGAAGTTTTTTGCAGGCCTCATGGAGATTTTTTGAGGTGCTATCTTTCTGGGGGCTTTTCTTCTGCATCTGATCTTCGTTTTGGGCAATTTGATGCTCGTTGGAAAGATATTTCCGAGACAGACACATTACATCTATCCAGTCATGCCTTTGGCTAAAACTAGATTGTTGGATCCCCCAAAAACATCATTTGGGCCTCAAATTGATTCCGAAAGTTTTGGGTTCGAAATTCTGTGTAAAATCGTAAAAATTCTGCCAATCTAGATGAACCATTTTGAGCCAGTGGAACCGGAGAGTGGCCACCGATTTTTTCTTAACTTGTTAGCCCTCTAAATTTATTTTTGGGTGGCTCGATTTCTGTGTAGCGCCTCGGGTTCCATGTCCTAGTACCATGGGACATTAGCATGGGTGCCTCTTTACCATGGGCCAGTCTTCCACTTTTTGTGCCTCAAGGCAGTCCTTATAAGGACCTCTTTGTAAATATTCTTTTTTAACTGATGTGACCTCTTTTTGGGTCGAAACTAGTTTGATAATACAAGAATTTATTTATGTTCCAATTGTTATGTTATCTTCTTGCAAAATTTTATCGTTTTGCATCCTTTCACATAATAATTGAATTGTCCTTACAATTTATTTTCTTTTGCTTTTCATATATCTTGTTGTTTACTTGCTTTAGTATCGCTAGCCTTTTACACATTTCTTTGTAAAACCCTAACAACCTAAAACCTAAAACCCTAAATCCCAAACACCAAACCCTAAACCCTCAGGATTAGATTTTTGACACTTTTTGCGGGCCTTATGGTGATTTGTTGAGGTGTTATCTTTACATAGGTTTTTCTTCTGCATCTGATCTCTATTTTGGGTGTCTGGATGCTCGTTGGAAAGGTATTTTCAGGACGCTCACATTTCATCCATCCAGTCTTGCTTTGGCTATGAATGGACTGTTGAATCCCCAAAAAACATCATTTTGGGCCTCAAATCGGCCCTAAAAGTTTTGGGTTCGAAATTATGTGTAAAACCATAAAAATTATGCCATTCTAGATTAATTGTTTTGAGTAGGTGGAACCAGAGAGTGGTCACCAGTTTTTCTTAACTCAAGAACCCTCAAAAATTATTTTTGGGTGCATCAATTTTTGTGATGCCTTGATTTTCGTGTAGCGCCTCAGGTTCCATCTCCTAATACCATGGGACATTACCATGGGTCGGTGTTCCACTTTTTGTGCCTCAAGGCAATCCTTATAAGGACCTCTTTATAAAATATTTATTTGTATCACTAATGAGACCTCTTTTTGGGTCGAAACTAGATTGATAATACAAGAATTTCTTTCTGTTCCAATTGGTATATTATCTTCTTGCAAAATTTATCTTTTTGCATTCTTTCACATAATAATTGAACTCTCCTTATAATTTATTTTCTTTTGCTTTCAATATATTTGGTTGTTTACTTGCTAATCTGATCCCGGGGGCAAGCCCGGAAAGTCATTGAACCCGCTCGAAACAATCGGGACCAATAGGATCATTTTTCTAACGTTAGTGCAAGTGAACATGAGCATAATATAAGTGTGTAACATAGAATCATCCACATGAAAATGAAAAATCATTCAAGCACTTTAGGGACACGATTTGATTACGGAGTTCACCAGATCTCCTGGCTACGTCTCTGGGCCTACTCCAAAATAGAGTGACCAATCCATTGCAAAGATGCACAAATACATAAGATACATCACAACGGATTCACTTGCAGAGTCTTCATCATCTGTTCGTCTCTACCGCCGCACCATAATTGCCTCTGATGGGTCACATAAGTGCACAAGCTATAGGACTCAATCGAAGACTGCAGAAATCAAGCAAGCAAATGCTTGCCTCCTTTGTCTCGAGAAGTTTCCAAACTTGGACATGAAGATATTTTCCCAATGTAGCCAATCACACTCTTTCAACTGACTCTACAAGCCACGAACCTCGAGTGGATCAAAGACTTGCATAATGTTGCAAATCGCACCCTTTCAACTGACTCTACGAGCCACGAACCTCGAGCTACGCCACACGATCTTCTGCAGGATAGTCTCAATAGACGACAATATGTTTGCATGACAAGTGCATCAATAAAACCAAAGTCACACTCTTACCAACCAATCCCTTCACCTTTGTCCTTCGGGATGAGAGTGTAGATGATCGCTACTTGCCTTCAAATGCAAATTGAAATGTTGCCTCCTCGAACTGACTCTGCTTCTTTGTCTCCTACACTTAATCACCTTCGAACATGATGGAGCCATGCTTGCTCTCTGAGCTGGAACTATAAGGTTGGAGCCTCTCCATGAGCTTCTCCAATGGAGACCCCCAATGGGGCCTCTTAGATGTTTCCTTCCTCTATGGGCTACATCTCTCCAAACTTGAGCTCCCTTCAAATCCACATGACAAGTGCTTAAATAGGAGAAGCTACTCTTGGTGACATGATACATGTGATTCTCCAAAGTGGTATTAGTTACAAATTGGTTTGGCTTTTAAGAACATAAACCAAAAATATGGTTCATGCCCACATGCCCATGGGTTTTCACATTTAGTTACTTCCCCATAATGACATTTACATAACAAAATCCCTTTTTTAAATAGCATGTTGGTTTTTCAACCATAAACCAACTTGTTACAACTTCTTTACAAATATGGCATGTTTGTTTTTTGTTACAACCATGCATTAACTTCATAACAACTCAAGGAATAAAAGAAATGAGTAATATGTGAATAATTTTTCCACTCACTTCAAATATTAATCATTTTACAATTTCTCACGAGTAAATGCATAGATGTCCTAAAACTCATTTCATGCACAAATGCATGAATGCTAGTCATCATGCCACTTCATCATGCCATGTCATCATTCCACATCATCATGCCATGTCAGTATGTCATGTCACCATGCCACATCATCATGCAATATCAACATGCTATGTCATCATGCCACATCGCCATGCCATGTCAGCATGCCACATCATCATGCCACATCATCATGACACATTATCATGCCATGTCATTAGAACGCACTTTTTGACTACCACATGGCAGCTTGAGGGAGTGCCACGTGGCACTTCAGCTAAAATTTTCCCCGTTGGGGCCAAACTTCAAAACGCAATATCTTTTGCATCCAGAGTCCGTTTGACACGCCGTTTGCACCGTTGGAATCGGCTTGACGAGCTCTTTGACATGGTACTATTTTTGTTGCAATATGATGATTTTGAAAATTGGCCTTTTAGATCCTCCCGAATCATTCCTCCCCACTGGGAAGGCTTTTGGTCCCCAAAAGCTTCTTGCAGGTATGCTCATCTACTTCTTGCTTCATTGGTGCCTGCACAAACTGCTTCCAATTCCTAGATTTTCGCACACTGCAAAATTTTGCTCATAACAGTCCACAACTTGCAACACTTGTCAGCCTGCTCTGATACCACTTGATTTGATCCCCGGGGCGAGCCCGAAAAGTCATCGAACCCGCTTGAAACAATCGGGACCAATAGGATCATTTTTCTGACGTTAGTGCAAGTGAACATGAGCATAATATAAGTGTGTAACATAGAATCATACACATGAAAATGAAAAATCATTCAAGCACATTAGGGACACGAGTTGATTACGGAGTTCACCAGATCTCTTGGCTACGTCTCCGGGCCTACTCCAAAATAGAGTGACCAATCCATTGCAAAGATGCACAAATACATAAGATACATCACAACGGATTCACCTGCAGAGTCTTCATCATCTGTTCGTCTCTACCGACACACCATAACTGCCTTTGATGGGTCACATAAGTGCACAAGCTATAGGACTCAATCGAAGACTGCAGAAATCAAGCAAGCAAATGCCTGCCTCCTCTGTCTCGAGAAGTTGCCAAACTTGGACATGAAGATATTTTCCCAATGTACCCAATCACACTCTTTCAACTGACTCTACGAGCCATGAACCTCGAGCGGATCAAAGACTTGCATAATGTTGCAAATCGCACTCTTTCAACTGACTCTACGAGCCACGAACCTCGAGCTACGCCACACGATCTTCTGCAGGATAGTCTCAATAGACGACAATATGTTTGCATAACAAGTGCATCAATAAAACCAAAGTCACACTCTTACCAACCAATCCATTCACCTTTGTCCTTCGGGATGAGAGTGTAGATGGTCGCTGCT
>LPNX010419827.1:75908-116022 GCA_001517045.1 Pseudotsuga menziesii | reverse complement strand
TGTGAGTAATTTTTCCACTCACTTCAAATATTAATCATTTTACAATTTCTCATGAGTAAATGCATGAATGTCCTAAAACTCATTTCACGCACAAATGCATGAATGCTAGTCATCATGCCACTTCATCATGCCATGTCATCATTCCACATCATCATGCCATGTCAGCATGTCATGTCACCATGCCACATCATCATGCAATATCAACATGCTATGTCATCATGCCACATCACCATGCCATGTCATCATGCCACATCATCATGCCATGTCAGCATGCCACATCATCATGCCATGTCATTAGAATGCACTTTTTGACTACCACGTGGCAGCTTGAGGGAGTGCCACGTGGCACTTCAGCCAAAATTTTCCCTGTTGGGGCCAAACTTCAAAACGCAATATCTTTTGCATCCGGAGTCCGTTTGACACGCCGTTTGCACCGCTGGAATCGGCTTGACGAGCTCTTCGACATGGTACTATTTTTGTTTCAATATGATGATTTTGAAAATTGGCCTTTTACACACTTGCTTTAATATTGCTATCCTTTTACACACTTCTTTGTAAACCCTAAACCCTTTTAATGTGTAAAAGGCTAGTGATAATAACCGTAAACCCTAACCCTAAACCCTTTTAATGTGTAAACGGATAGCGATGATAACCCTAAACCCTGAACCCTAAACCGTAGACTCCATTTATTTTTCCAGCGTCACCCTCTGTTGAAGCACATTTTGAACCTTTTGATTTGTTGCAGGAATCCGTGAAAATTGGGAAACCTCATCATGAGCAGCACCCTTCGGAATCCGTCGGCTTAGTTTTTTGGTAGTTCTTTATGGGCCACATGGTGATTTTTGAGGTGTTATATTTTTGGAGACTTTTCTTCTACATCTGATATCTGTTTTGGGTGCCTTGATGCTCGTTGGAAATATCTTTCCGGGACGCACACATTTCGTTCATCTAGTGTTGCCATGGGATTTAATTGGACTGTTGTATCCCCAAAAGACATTGTTTTGGGCCTCAAATCGACCCCGAACGTTTTGAGTTCGAAATTCTGTGTAAAACCGTAAAATAATTGTTAATCTGGATTAACTGTTTTGAGCTAGTGGAACCGGGGAGTGGCCACCGATTTTTTCTTAACTCGGGAGCCTTCTAAATTTATTTTTGGGTGCCTAGATTTTTCGTGACACCTCAATTTCCATGTATTGCCTCAGGTTTCGTGTCCTAATACCATGGGACATTACCATGGGCCAATGTTCCACCTTTTGCGCCTCAAGCCAATCCTTATAAAGACCTCTTTGTAAAGATTTTTTTATCACTAATGAGACCTCTTATTGGGTCGAAACTAGGTTTTGATAATACAATAATTTCCTTTTGTTCCAATTATTATCTTATCTTGTTACAAAATTTTATCTTTTTGCATCCTTTCACATAATAATTGAATTGCGCTTATAATTTATTTTCTTTTACTTTCCATATATCTGGTTGTTTACTTAATTTAATATCGCTAGCCTTTTACACACTCCTTTGTGAACCCTAAACCCTTAACCTTGAAACCTGAAACCCAAACCCCAAACCCCAAACGCTAAACTCCATGGATTTTTCCAGCGTCGCCCTGTGTTCAAGCACATTCTGAAGCCTTTGATTTCTTAGAGGAATACGTAAAAATGGAACCTTCATCATGAGAAGCATCGTTCGGGACCCTCCAGCTTAGATTTTTGACAAGCTTTTGCAGGCCTCATGGAGATTTTTTGAGGTGCTATCTTTATGGGAGTTTTTCTTTTGCATCTGATCTTCATTTTGGCCGTTTGGATGCTCGTTGGAAGGATCTTTTCGTGACACACACATTTTGTTTGTCCCGTACTGCCTATGGCCACAACTAGACTGCTAGATCCAAAAAAAACATCGTTTTGGGCCTCAAATTGACCCTGAAAGTTTTGGGTTTGAAATTATGTGTAGAATTTAAAAAATTCTGCCAATCTAGATGAACTGTTTTGAGCCAGTAGAACCAAAGAGTGGCCGCCGATTTTTTCTTAACTTGTGATCCCTCTAAATTTTTTTTTGGGTGCCTTTATTTTCGCAATGCCTTGATTTCTGTGTAGTCCCTCAGGTTTCGTGTTCGAATACCACGAGACATTACCATGGGTGCTTTTTTACCATGGGCGAGTGTTCCACTTTTTGTGCCTCAAGGCAGTCCTTATAAGGACCTCTTTGTAAATATTCTTTTTTATTATTGATGAGACCTATTTTTGGGTAGAAATTAGTTTGCTAATACACATATTTCTTTATGTTCCAATTGTTATGTTATTTTCTTGCAAAATTTTATCTTTTTGCATCCTTTGACATAATAATTGAATTGTCTGTATAATTTATTTTCTTTTGTTTTCCATATATCTAATTGTTTACTTACTTTAGTATTGCTAGCCTTTTACACATTTCTTTGTAAAACCATAAACCCTAATCCTAGAACCCTAAAAACCTAAACCCTAAAACCCTAAACCCCAAACCTTAAACTCTCCAGTTTAGATTTATGGTTGTTTTTTGCGGGCCTCGTAGTGATTTTTCGAGGTGCTATATTTACGGGGGGCTTTTCTTCTGCATTTGATCTACGTTTAGGTGTTTAGATGCTCATTGGAAAGATCTTTCCAAGACACACACATTCTGTCCATCTAGTCTTGCCTTTGGCTATGAATAGACTGTTGGATCCCGAAAAGACATCATTTTGGGCGTGAAATCGGCCTAAAAAGTTTTGGGTTCAAAATTCTATATAAAACCGTAAAAATTATGCCATTATAGATGAACTATTTTGAGCCAGTGGAACCAGAGAGTGGCCATCGATTTTTCTTAATTCATTACCCTCAAATTTTTTTTTGGGTGCCTCGATTTTCGTGATGCCTTGATTTTCATGTGGTGCCTTGGGTTTCATGTCCTATTACCATGGGACATTACCATGGGTGCCTTATTACCATGGGGCGGTGTTCTACTTTTTGTTCCTCAAGGAAGTTCTTATAAGGACCTCCTTGTAAAAGATTTCTTTGTTTCACTGATGAGACCTTTTTTTGGGTCAAAACTAGTTTGATAATACAATAATTTCTTTTTGTTCCAATTGGTATATTATCTTCTTGCAAAATTTTATCATTTTGCATCCTTTCACATAATAATTGAATTGTCCTTCTAATTTATTTTCTTTGCTTTTCATATATGTGGTTGTTTACTTGCTTTAGTATCACTGGCTTTTTACACACTTCTTTGTAAACCCTAAACCCTAAACCCTTTTAGTGTGTAAAAGCCTAGCGATACTAACCCAAAACCCTAGACTCCATGGATTTTTCCAGCATCACCCTCTGTTGAAGCAGATTATGAAGCCTTTGATTTGTTGGAGGAATCCACGAAAACTGGAAACCTTCATCATGCTCAACACCCTTCGAGACCCTCTAACTTAGATTTCTGGCAGTTTTTTGCAGGCCTCATGGAGATGTTTTCGAGTGCTATCTTGGATGCTCATTGGAAAGATATTTTCGGGATGCACACATTTCGTCCATACAGTCCTTCCTATAGCCACAACTAGATTGATGGATCGCCAAAAAACTTCGTTTTGGGCCTCAATCGACCCCAAAAGTTTTGGGTTCAAAATTCGGTGTAAAAGCGTAAAAATTCTTCTAGTCTGGATGAACTGTTTTCAACCATTGGAACCAGAGTGTGGCCATTGATTTTTTCTTAACTTGGTATCCCTCTAATGTTAATTTTGGGCACCACGATTTTCGTGACACCTCGATTTCTGTGTAGCACCTTGGGTTTTGTGTCCTAATACCATGGGTGCCTCATTACCATGGGCCAAATGTTCCACTTTTTGTACCTTAAGGAAGTCCTTATAAGGACCTCTTTGTAAATATTTTTTTGTATCACTGATGAGACCGCTTATTGGGTCGAAACTAGTTTTGATAATACAAGAATTTCTTTCTGTTCCAATTGGTATATTATCTTCTTGCAAAATTTATCTTTTTGCATTCTTTCACATAATAATTGAACTATCCTTATAATTTATTTTCTTTTGCTTTCCATATATCTGGTTGTTTACTTGCTTTAGTATCTATGTCCTTTCACACACTTCCTTGAAATCCTAGTCCAAGTCCATGGCCCATGCTACTAATGGCAGCGTTAATCACCGGATTTGTAAAACTCACCATTGCTAATTGATTACTTTTTGACTCTAATCTTTCCTCATTAACCTTCTCAATAACATCCACCTAATGGTTAGTTTCTCTTTTACCTTATATATTAAGCCATAAGCTTTTCTAATCTACAAAGCTTGCAGTGATCTTGAAGATGGGTGGAGTGTTCACCCAAAACGTGTAGATTTCTCAAATTTTCTACACCGTGAAATTCCACAAGCCTTAACAATGAATTTCATTTTTTTAAATCTAATTATGTATTAGATAAAACACCAGTCATGCTTGAATGCCTACCTGAAATAAATTTTCTCTAAAGAATACTATGAACCACACACAACACATCTCTACTTCACTCATTCATTAAACGATACTACTTTATATATCTATCTAGATATAAACTATTATTGCATAATAATAATCAAATTCATTAATTGATTAAACGTGACTACTTGATATATCTATCAGTCTATATATATGCAATTGCACCGTCATTATAAATTTGATTGTAAACACTATAGGCTTCATCACATATATTATTTGAATCAATGGAGGAAAATGCAAGAGGTTTTGTGTATGAAGCTACCCATGTCACCAACTTTACTCTTCATGTTTCTATTCTTAGGATGATATTCTGATGCATTTTTAACACGGGATATGATGAAATGAACATACCTTTTCCATATAATCACTTTCTTCAACCATAACTCTAGATGAATCCATTCCTTCTATTTCTCCTTTCTCACTATGAAAGAGACCTTAAATAAGTTAAATATATAGCAAATAAAATGTTTAGCCAATCCATCTTGACCTTGGTAATCCACTCATATGATTCGTCTTCCTCCACCAAGACTATGTTGTTGTGATTGCCTTTTATTGGGTGCTTAGCCAAACTAGATATTTCAATTGCTATTGAGATCCTTTCTAGAATCATACAAAAACCCCACGAAGGACATTGGTTTGCTACATAGAGAGTTCTAAGATACTTGAAGGGGACTCAAAACCTTGGACTCAAATATGGATGACTTCAAGCTGATTGGATATTCTAATTCAGAGTTAGATAAGGATAAATAGAATGGAGTGTCTTCTTCAAGCTACCTCATGAGTCTTGGATCAACAAATATTTCTTGGAGATCACACAAACATTCTATTCCAATAGATTCCACAATAGACGGAGAATATGTGGCTATTGCAGAAGCAAAAAGAAGATTGTGGGAAGATACTAGAAGATTTGTAAAAGAAACATGTGAATTCTACTCCTCTTCTATTTGACAATACTTTTTCAATCAAGTTGCCCAAGAATCCTAGATTACATGAAACTAAGACACAACAAAAAATACCATCGAATTTGATATCATGTAGAGGTCAAGACTATTCATTTGAGACATTGTTTCACAAGGTAAACACATTGCAGACATCTTCACCAAAGTTAAAACTTGAAAAATGAAGAAAAGTACTTACATAGTCTTGATCCATATAAATTACCTAGAATAACTAAAGAGTAATTAAACGATGAAAACCAAAAATCACTTTCTTGTATTAATACACTATTCTCGTTGATGAAGAATTATCTAACTTTCGATACCTGTCCATTGGTTGTAGCTTGGGTAGTTTGGAAAAATGAATGTTACCCTCCCCACCCAAGTTCAATTCTTTTTTTTTCAGAGGAAAAAATACCAGTCTTTGATATTCATATGAATCGAAAAGACATTAAACAATGCATGGGTCTGTCCAGACTGTCCATGTTCATCACCACCAGCCATATGGAAGGCCATCATCACAAATACATACAAAACTACAAACTGAACAGCATATACAATCTGAACAGCAATCATACTGTAATAATACAAACAGTCAGAAAAGCCAGCTAAAACAACAAAGAAGAAGAAAGCTAAGTCTGTTCATATACAGACTTATTCATCATCCCTGAAGGTTCAGGTCAGCTAATCCTTCTATCTGTAGTGTCCTTTAAACATATCCACCCAGGAAATCAATGCAGCTAGCTGAAAATCATCCCAAACAGGCAGTAAAAAAGAAATACAATATATCATATGACCGGATGCTGCAGAATAGATAGAACAGCGATCAAAATAGGGTAAATAGACCTTCCCCAATAACCAAACCATCCAAATATTCCGAGTAATATCCAGAACCCAAATCCATTTTAAGTGCCTTCTTAGATAGATCATCAGCTAGCATGTTGAGTTCCCGGTATATATGATTGAAGGTCACTGGTGGGGCCATATGCAACATCGAAAAAATTTCATCACACCAATGTTTCAATGTGGGTATTTTAAGGGTGGATAGTTTATTCACCCATGAGATAACCACCATTGAATCACCAAAGATCATGTGAATGGGCAGTCCCATCAGCTTGCATACTCTGAGTACATATCAAAGGGCCAGCAGTTCCGCATGAGTATTGGAACATATTCCACAGCCCACAGAAAAACAAAAGTAATGGGTTTCACTTATATAGATCACGAACCCAGCACCTCCCATATTCCTTTGTGCCGCACCATCAAAATAACCAACAGGGAAGACATGTACAGGCCTGGAACCAATCTGCCTGTGCTTTATTTTTTGTTGGGGCACAGGGTAAAGGGCATGCAGACACTCAATCCTAGAAATAAGCAGGGAGGCTAAAGGTTTCCCATTTCCAAAAATGCAGTGATTACGAAGGAGCCACAGGAACCAGAAGATAATAACAGGGATATACCGATAAGAAACAGATAGAGCAGAGTTGCTGAACCAGTGATCCAAGAAAGACAACACAGAGTCATGAGGGGAGAAGGTGAATCCCAGGCATCTCGAGAAGTGAGTGAAAATGTTCACTGCGAAAGGGCACAAAAGGAAAAGATGACCACAACCCTCTAATTCACTTTCACAAAAAACACATCTACTAGGGCCATTGTACCCACGGGACTGCAAATGATCCCAGGTGAGAATTCTGTCCCTGATCAGCAGCCAAGTAAAACAGATGATCTTCAACGGAAGCTTTAAGGACCAAAGTAATGACAAGACCTGGTTATGTTCCTCCACAAAAATGGTTTTTACAATACAGTCATAGCCAATAGATGCACTTATAGGGCCTGCATAGTTCCCAAAGGACCACAAGAGCTTATCATTCTCCTCAATTAATCTGATCCTATTAAATTCGAGTCCCTTGATATATAAACTCCATTGCTTACTCCATTCTTCACATAAATCTAAATCCTCAGCAGAGAACCAGTGTCCCGTTGAATGATTTTTTGCCTGATCGAGAGTGGTAATGCCAAAGTCATCCAGATAAATCCTCAAATCATCCGACAAGATAAAGTTACAGCCTAAGCCAACAATAGGATCCGCTCCAACTCTGACCTCTAAACCATTCCCAACCTGCCAAGTAAGTCCACTTCCAATCCAATGCAAAGTTTTTATAAAGCCCATCCAAATAGGGGATACCCAAGTTCAATTCTTATGAGTAACATGTTTGCTCTGTTTCAATACCCAATGACCATTAAAGTGTGATTACGACTGCTATTGACATCTTAACCACGCGACGGAACAACCAACGTCCGAATTAGTAAATCCATGGAGGTTGAAGCAATAGCCCTCTATTTACAGCATACGACTAAGCATATTCCTAACATCAAGAATGACGGGCGGCCCGCGGGCCGTGGGCGAGAGCCTGAGAGGTGCTAGGCCTTGAGGCCGAGGCCGATATTTTGGAGTGCCTTAAAGCGTGGATCACAACTGGGCGGAAGTTATTACCTCTATTTAAGGGAAATCCAAGCTTTCGCGATCCAGAGGTCGGTACTTGGATTGCCGTGCTTCTGACGCGGATCCGAATCCTTACCCCAAAGAAGCCTCCACCTCGTACGAAGTCTGTAGACGGTCTGCAACCAGGAAATAAAGATACTCTACAAGAGACGGTGGACGGTTATTCTGATACGTGGCACTTAGAAAACAATTAGTGATATGTTTGCAGCGGTTTTACCAAAACCAGGTGTCTACAGACAGGTTAATGGAGACCAAAATTTCCAGAAACACCGGTTACTTTAAAACACCTTCAGCGTATTAAATCATTTGAACGTGTTTTGAGATGGAGAGGAAGGGAATGAGCATATGTGTGAAATGGGCATGGGAGAAAAAAAAGGAGGGGAATGGATGCCGACTGGAGATACCGTGGCTATTTCAGGGTTTGGGGAATGTAGGCCGGATAATTGGCGGTTTTATTACCCATCACAGACTGCCCAGTTATGCTACTAGCAATAGTAAGAATAGGAGGCTGCAACCTTTTGCTCCAGATGATGCAGAAGAACGAGCTTTGGCGTTATCTCTAACCACCAAAAAAGAGGCTACTCTCGTTCAATTTTATTCGCCCAGGTGCAGACTCTGTGCTTCATTGGCAAATGTGGTGATGGAGGTAGAGGCCAAGAATGCTGAATGGCTCAATATCGTTATGGTAGACGTCGAGAACAGATCATGGTTACCAGAGGTTCTTCTTTCTCTTTCACTTTTCCTTTTTCGGTTATTCTTTTAGAGTCTAATTCTCCCAGGAACAGTATCACTGCATGCCTGTCCCCGTTCTGAGAACATTACAATAGAATGTAGCTGGCTGAATACTCGAAAGAATCCCTTCCAGTGAAATGTTATCACTTGCGGTATCTTTTCTGTCAAAATTCTCTCAGGACTTGTATCTGTATCTGGATATAACCCCAATGGCATGAAACGGTCATAATCCCAATTGTCCACTTGCAGCTTGTTTGCACCTGCGAGTCTGCCCACTAAGCGTGAAATGTGTTTATGGGGAGTTTGAACCTTGGTAGGAGTATAAGACACCCCTGCTTTACCGCCTGTTGACAAAACCCCTTATTTTTAATTCTGGTTTTAGGAGAGGTCTCCAATTCCCATTTTCTTATAAGGAAAGTTATTATTATTATCATCGAGTTGTCAAGCTTATTAAGGCATCATAAGTTGTATGCATTTAGTGGGATGTTTATATTGTGGTTCTCGGACGAATTTGTTAGTTATATTTATCATGCAGTTTCACATTTTGTGATTGGCAAACATAACAACTTTCCTGGCAGATTTCATAGTTTAAGTCAGGACAGTTATTAACTTATTTTGTCGCTCTAAGACGGTAAGGAATATCTTAATGAAGGTAATTGAGAATATTTTAACATAATGATATATAGAAGGCACCATTATTGAAGGGTGCTAAAGTTCTTAAGTTGTTGCAGTTAATGTCTTTTTTTTTTTTTTTAATTGATGATGACCGATGACCCACCAGATGTTTGCACAAGTGGAGGGCAGGAGAATCGATATGAAACATGAGCATGGGAAAAGAGATCTAAGGGCTCTGACTATCGTTTGCATTGTCCTCTAATTTGTATGTGTACTGAAAACAAACCGTTGGCCTGTACCATAATTCCAACTTTGATGTTTTAGCTAACTCTGTAGGAACATGTAATGTTCTGTTCTACTTAAGTACCAAAACACCCGCTAACCTCTTTAATTTCCATAGGTTCGAGCGGGTATCTCCTGAAAGGGAAATTGACTGAGGACATTTGATACTTAGAGCAGAACAGAGCATTCATTCAGTATTAAGTCATCAGTATGGTAAAGAAAACTTTATTTCTTTAGGCTTAAAGTCAAAATGAAATTAGAATTGCATGCATGCAAAAAGTGACATGCAAACCCTAAAAGTACATGTTAAGCTATTTAAGAAGTGTCATTGAACCAAATAAGCATCCATGATTATTATTGTTGAGTTTGGTTTTTAGAGCAGCAACAACAACAGTTGGGGTTGGAGATGAAGGTCTTCAGCTAACAAGGGGTTTCAACAGTGAAATCTGTCTGCCCTAATCACTTCAGGGTAGACCCATTTAGGTCTATCATCAACATTCATCATATTCATTCATCTCAGTGATCCGACACACAAAAAAGATTTATTTGTAGGTTCACGTTTTGCAGCTAGGGGAATAACTGGAAATCCTCAGAAGGATTCGCTGGGACCCAACATCTCAGTTTTTCCTCCCCATGTCATCCTTATCCTTCTCAGTAGACTCACTACACCGCATTGGGTGATTATCAGTTTCTTGTTTGCACATCCGGAGCAATTAGCAGTAGAAACGTGAGAGAGGGTGACGTGAGCATTTGAGGGGCAGATAAGTTCGCCAGGTGCCTTAGAGGAGGCCAAAACTCTGCATGTGACCTCCAATATCTCCGGCAGGTACAGACCATCATCCCGACAAAGTTCTAGCAGCAACAGACTCCTCCTTTAGAAACGTCAATATCATCAAAAGAGGGCACACTCTTGTAGCTAGGCGTCAAATAGAGGAGAGGAGCACTATCTTTTCGGCAAACACTGCATGCATCTTATCTCTGGAGGACTATCGGCTTCATTATCAGTGGTATGTGTATATCTTCTTACTGAAAGTCTCTACCCTATAATCTCTCTAGATTAGCTATATTTTAGGGCCATTTGTCACGACATTTTTGCATGCACATTTTATTCATCTTTTTGCACATCATTGAGTGTATGAACAAATAACATAGTAGTAAAGAACGATAGAATATCGGTTTGGGATATTGCAGTGGTATCAAAGCATGTTCCTTGCCAGTTGTGGGCTTGAACATGAAAAGTAAATGTATCCAAAAGAAGATACTTTTGTAACTTATAGAAGAAGGAAGAGTAGATACGCTAAGGAGCAGGAATTTGAAGATATTCAGTTAGAGGATACCAATTCAGACATGGACCCAACAGGTATACACTCTGACAGAGGAAAAGGAACAGGAGAAGAGGAAGATAGTTTAGAATTTTGTAACTTGGTGAGTGCATTGAATGACCTAGCTAAAGGGCAGAAAGAAGTATTGCATGCCATAAACAGGTTGGCTCTTAAGCCAGAACAGAGTCATAGCAGTATACATCTTTCACGAGTGGATAGAGGATCTACCAGTAGTAGCAGGAAACATGCATACACTAATATGCAAAACACGCCTCACATATACAACAAACCATCTAGACCTACTATGCCTCACTTTCTGGAGAATGTAGTAGCAGTGCCAGTCATGCCAACAGAACCTAGTGAACCATTTGGGGCTTATTTATAGGAGTATAGGGATTTCGGAGATGAGTTCCATGCAACTATGTCATTTTTAGACTTCCACAATATGAAAAGTAGGAATCGGCCAAGGAATTTTAACAGAGGGTTTACTTAGAACTATGAATTGCAGAAAACCTTGGGCAGATTGACCATCCTTAATTTTGAAGGGACTTGCGGGTGTTCAACGAGAATATGGGTCCAGAAGTTGGATACTTACTTCCAAACCCTATGACGGAGATAGATGCCATTAAATTGACTACCTTAGATATGGACGGAGAGGCTTATGAGTGGTGGTACCATGGGTTAGTGACGTTAGGTCACAACACCATCAATTCTTACAACAATTTCACATAGAAGCTCATGGAGCGGTTTGACAAAAGGGACTCGGAGATACATTTTAGCGAGTTAGCACAACTCAAGTAGACAGGTAGTGCCGAGGCCTTCATCTTAGAGTTTCAGAGAGTAGCCGTTATGGTAATAAATGTGTCTGAGAGTAGGCTGATTATGTTCTTTTCAGAGGATTTGACAGAACCTTTACGTGGGTGGGTGAAAGCCTACAAGTCCCTAAGAACAGGTTTTCGACTAAAACAAACTTCCCAATAAAAGACAAGGACAAAAAATCTTTTCAACAGGAATGGCCAAAGAAAACTTGGTTGGACGACGATACGAGGAAAGATATGAGAAGAAAAAAATTGTGTTTCACTTGTCAGGAACCATGGGTTCTAGGTCATAGGTGCACAGGGAAAACAAAGGTCCACTATATAGAAGTCTACTCAGACAATGAAGGGGATGAATTCGAACGAAACAACTAAGGAAGTGATGGCAGTAGAGGAGGAGTCACTTCAGGGAGAAACACCGAGGGGAGCCACTGCTACATTATCCGGAGTACCCAGGTTTCATACTCTTAGGGTCAGGGGAGTAGTACAAGGCCATAGGGTAGGTGTGTTAATTGATAGGGGGGCAGCCCACAACTTCATTTTTTTTTAACAGAAACTTGAAAGAGAATATATTAAACAGGCTGTGCACAACCATTCAGTACAAAAAACAATAGCTTAAACATTCTATCAGTTCTGAGGAAATAACAACAAAACTAGGCCATATAGAAGACCTTAACAAGCCGGAAAGAGTCCTAATATGCCGAATAATTACAGACGTATATATATGGAGAAACTGTTGATTAAGTAAGATGCAAAAAAACATTTCCTAAAGAGATATCATTTCGGTTTGCTTGGTTGCCCCACAGGCTTGGTGACAGATTCCTCCATTTTTTGGACCGCTTCTCTTAGGTTTTCCTGGGCTCGGCTTCCCTGATTCATTTGCACCAGAAGATGGAGGTTCTCCTGAATGCGGTCTATTTTACCCATAATTTCTTTCAGGTTCATCTCGTTATCATCAATCCTTGCATCATGGCAACTGGTCTGATAGGAAACGTAATCAACTAATTGTTTTACCTCCTTAGCAGTCTCTCTGCTATCTGTGATTCGATCGCAACTATGTCTGACAGATGCTGGATATTGATCTTCAGATCAACGAACCCTTCATCGATTCTCCTGTGGTCCATTTTCAATGCTGAAGGCAGACCTTTTTGTTGACTGTGGCTGAGGCTCAAATTGAGTCTGGAAAAATTACTGCGAACAGAACCAAGGGAGGGCAAAGCTCGCGTCGAAGAAAACCCTACCCTCTGCAGGAAATCCCACTCTTCTCCAAAGAGCAGAAGCGAAATGCCAATCTTTGCTTCCCCCAAATGCGACCATTGACTACACAGGAATTGACAAAAACCTTCTTGAAAACACTATCTGCAAGAGCTACCTTCAATCACGCAGGAGAGAGAATTCACTGCACAAGAAACTAGATGAAAATGCCCGTGAGCGGTGGAGTGCTTGCAAAATTTTACAGCAAGGAGTAAATTCGGAAAACTAGGCTTCGAAGACCTCCTAGCTTCAACGAGACCAAGCAAAAGGGAACTGGGAACCACAAATCCCACCCTGGAAGCGCTTTGAGACTGCAGAATAGTCGGCAAAGAGAATACAACAGGGGAGTGTCTCCCTTCTTCGAGCTTTGAGGGAGCGAACTGGTCTACTTTGGCAGAGGGGAAGCTAACAGGCAATATGGAGAATGACCGTCCCAAGGAGAAGGGGAGACAGATAAAGCCCCGGGAGGAAGCCATAGTACGCAGAGGGGAGTGGGCTAGCGCGTGTGGACTGAGTGAGCATTTAAGCCTGGAGGGAATGGCAATGAAGGAAGCGGGAGGCAAAGTAAATATAGATGGTGGTGGATTCCACTTGTCACTCTGGCAAGCAAAAGGGCTGCCACCTAAATTTATAGCCAAAACCAAGATGATCCTATCCTTAAGAGTAATCATCATGCAAGAGAGAGAGGCGGATACAATGAGTTAAGGAATGGGTTTAGGGAAAGGTTCGAGATTATTTATTTAGATGTGGCCTTGAGGAAATGAGGCGCCTAACCGGAAGAGGAAGATGAGATATTTTGTCGTACAACCTTCTGCATTTAATGGAGCTTGAGGAATAACTAGTGATCATTTTGAGAATAACATGGTGAGAATCCCCAAAGACTAACAATCTTGGAATGGCTTGAATATCTGAGAAGTCTAGTCCTTGAAGAAGCGCCATCCACTCAGCCTCGTTATTCGTCTTGTGGCCCAACCCCCAAGTGAAGGTTTTTACCGTTTGTCCTCTGGGATCAAGGATGATCCCTCCCGCACCTACCTCCCCAGGATTGCCTTTTGAGGCACCATAAAAAATTAAGGCGAAAGAGTTATGCTCCTGAAGCCATTTTGAAAAATCGATTGAGGTTTTCCTTATCTCCCAAGGATGGATGTCAGAAGGAGATTTAGACCGAAAGATGGAAGATTTGGACTGAGGGGAGCTCCTCTTAAGAAAAGTGCTGCACCATTTGGAAACTTGGACTGGTAAATCTTCCGAATCTGGAAAACTAATACCTCTTGAGGCCAGTTTTTCTGATATCATACCAATTGTTTTGGAGACAATTTGATTTAAGATAACTTTCTCTCCTTTAAAAATTGCTCTGTTCCCGGCCAACCAAATCTGCCAACATAAATTTTTAGGGATAGTGTTCTACAGTCGCTTGAGAATGGGTTTCTTTTTGAGGGTGCCTGGGAATAAATTACTCCAGTTAATTAAGAGTTGTTTGAGAGAATCCGGAGGCTTGGAAATGAGCACACAAGGGAAGTAAGATGGACTTCCAGGCTTGCACAGAAACACTGCATTGGAAGAAAAGATGCAAAGCCGACTCTAAGTTTGAATTGCATAAAGCACATCGAGAGGGGCCCTCAAATCCCCTTTTTATGAGGTTGTCCATAGTGAGCAATTTGTTGTGCATTAGCAACCAGATGAAGCAGTTTACTTTAGGGATGCAATCCGATTGCCAAACCTTTTTCCACATGTTTTCAGTTGCAATTGCTGAGTTAGAGAGTAACATCCTAAAACCTTCCTTGACCGTGTAATTACCATTTTTGCCCCATCAAATAGCATCTTTTGAGGTTCTGCTAATTGGTGCCATTTCGTGTAGGAGCGTGAGCAAGTGCCCCACTGCGAGCTTCAAATGCTGAGGGGGATGAAGCGTTTTCCATCCTTTCCACATACCATTCTGGTCCCATGAAGAAAGGTCAAAGAGAGTCGTTATACCATTGTCACTAGCCCATTTGGATAGATCTTCCAACTCGCGCACCGAGGATAACGGGGGATGCCCCAATATTTTGTGATCCTAGATTTTAATCTTTTTGCCATTTCCGAGGATCCAGTAGGAATTGGATTGAATAAGGTTGAGAGAGGCTTTGCACAGAAGCCAGACGGAGGTACCCGTCCCATCCTAAGAGTTGTTGAGGATTTTGGATTTGGGCTTCTTTATATATTTTTTCCTTATGACTTCTTTCCACCAATCCTTTCTCCCAGTTACCAATCTCCAAACCAATTTGGCACCTAAAGCTTTGTTCATTTGCTCCGGATCTCTAATGCTCAGTCCCCCTTTGTGTTTAGGGGCCTTGACGGTGGCCCAATTTACCAGGTGGAAATTTTTGTTCGAACCTTTCCTCCCTGCCATAGGAATTTCCTGACTTTAATGCTAATACTGTTTGTGACTGTCTTGGGGGCCAGAATCATCGAGCTAGTATAAATGGGATACGAGGAGAGGATTGATTGAATGAGAGTAGTTTTTCCTGCCAAATTCAGCCACCTGGAGCCCAAGGAGTGACTCTTGCTTTTGATCTTTTGGACGACAGGATTCCACATGGCCGAAGAGAAGGACTTTTTAGTGATGGGGATGCCCAGATAGTTGAAATGAGTCCAATCATAATTAACTCGGATGTTGAGAATCTGAGAGATGTCTCTGAGAGAAACCACATTACTGTTCCATCCATAGAGCTGACACTTATCCAAGTTCGCTGCACTACCTGAGGAGCAAAGAAAAAGATCAAGGGACCTGAGAAACTTCTTGGCAATCTGAGGGGAGGCACTTCCCAGAAGGATTGTATCATCAACAAAGAGAGCATGGTTGATTGGTTGGACTCCAGTTTTAAAGGAAAGGCCCTAGGAGATGCCCCTCTCCGAGGAGCCTGTTTAATCTTCTACTCAGCGATTCAGCTACGAGGATATAGAGGAAGGGGGAGAGGGGGAAGCCCTACCTAATTCCTCTCTTGGATTTGAAAAATTCAGAGGGCCTACCATTGATTAATGGAGCTATCCAGGGGGAATTTATGTAGGCTTGAATTTGTTGAATAAATATGGGAGGAAAGCCAAATTTTTCTAAGACCAGGAGAATAAAGTCATGCCTTATCCGATCAAAGGCGTTGGCTAAATCGAGCTTAATAGCCATGCCCACTTCTTCCTTTTTCATGCTTGAATGTACGACTTCTTGGACCAGGAGGATGTTATCACTTATGTGACGGCCTGAAATGAAACCTCCCTGTTGGAGATATTAGGGAAGGGATGATTGCCTCAAGTCTAAGGGATAAAACTTTGGTGAAAATTTTATACGAAGCGTTATAGAGAGAAATTGGCCTGAATCTTTTGATAGAGGAGGGGTTGGGTTCTTTGGGAATTAGGGCTAGAAAAGTGGAATTGGTTGCCCCTCCCATTTTCCCTTTAGACATCCAGGAGATAAGGCGCAACAGATCCTTCTTTATTATTTTCCAGCACATCCTATAGAAGCGGATAGGGAAGCCATCTGGCGCAGGGGCTTTGTTCGGGTGAAGGGTCCAAATGGCCTTCTTGATTTCCTCTTCGGAGATAGGAGCTTCTAGAACTTTGCAGTCCTCAGGACTGATCAGAGAGGGGATATCTATGATCATTTCCCCCATATCCTCTTGCGATACTTCTTCTTCATTATTATAAAGATTTTCAAAGAAACTTCTTACCTCAGAGATGATTTTCGCCTGACCCGTTATGGTGGTTCCATCGTCCTTCTTTAGCTCCCTTATTGTATTTCTCCTCAGGCGTTCTTTGCATTGATTTTGAAAGAATTTTGTGTTTTGGTCGACCCCATGAGCCAGAGATTTCTGGACCGCAGCCTCCAACTTTCTTCTTCTTGCCTGAGGATGGTTTCTAAGCTTTTTTCCAGCTCAATTTACTGAAGCAGAAGTTCTCTGGTTACTTCCACTTGCTCCATGTTCTCTTGTAGAGTTTCCATTTGCTTGACAATTTCGAGTTTCCTTAAAGTGGGCTCCTGATAGTGCTGCGTGACCCATTGCTTGAGAGCGGTCTTTACTAGTTTTAGCTTTTGCTCCCAAATGTAGGCAGGAGAGTCTGGGATAAAGCAGTTCCATGCTTTGCTTATGATGTCTTGAACTCCCTCCGACTCTAGCCATAGATGGTTGAATTGGAAAGGGAGTGGCCCAAGATTCCCCACGGAGGAAAAGAAGAGGCATAAGGGTTTGTGATCCGAAACTGTCGAACAAAGGAGCTTGGACTCGGGGAAGGATAAATTCTTAAGGAGATGGGTGCTAACCAACACTCTATACAATCTTGCTGCAAAGTGTCCTGGTCCGAGTCTTTTATTGCTCCAAGTGAAGTTCCCATTTTTTGGCTTGATATCCGCTAATCCCCAAAGCGAGGCCAAGTCCTCCAATCTTTCTCCAAATGGGTCCCTGATTTTGGCTCCCCCCCTGCATTCGTCTGCCGAGATGGTGATATTAAAATCACCAACAATAAAGCATGGAAGGTGTTTTTTCCCTTCACATTGGTCTTCCAAGGAGATCCAAAAATTCTCTTTCTGTGCTTGAACCGTGGGTCCATAGATGTTCCCAACCCAAAAGACTTCCTTATTTTCCTTACTTTCTAGCTCCACAAAAATCCATTTCTTGTTTTCGATGGTTGATCGCATTGAAAATTTCTCGTCATCCCACCAAGTGAGAAGGCCTTCAGGGGCTCTAGTCGCACTAATAGCTTTCCCCTTGCCTTTGGCCTAGATTTTTTTCATAGTTAAAAGACTGTCATCCGCAGTCTTTTTTGTCTCCTGGATGAGGAGGACGAAGTTGTCTTCCATTGATTTTATTATTTTGATCACTTCTATTTTTTGGGAACCTCCTAATCCTCGGCAATTCCAGGAGACCAGCTTCATTATTTCTTATGATGGTGGTGTGCCCTTTCCCTCTCCTTTTTTTCGTCTTCGGCATTGAGAAGATATTTGCTTGCCTATGAGTTTTTTACCAAAAATCTAGGTTGGATTGTTTTCTTGCCGCTCTATCTCTTGCAGCTTCTTGTTCCCTAATCGTCTTATTTGATCGTCTCCCTTTTTTGGACTGAGGTTCCTGTTCTTCATTGTAGTTTTCAGAGGTTTCCTCTGTGCTTGCGTTTGCCCTCGATCGAGTGATAGAGCCTCCTGAGTTTGCTGATGATTCAGGTCTGATAACTGAGTGAGATTGGGCTGGAATGTCCTTAGCCCTAGGTTCGATCTAATTTGAAGTGGGTGCTTCTGTTGGGTTTTCCTGCTCCTGAGGAGTGACCACCTCTTCCTCTTCTAGAATCTCAGATTCCATTTCTTCATTGGCGAGGACTTCAAACTTGTTTCCGGATGCATTCTTTGCTGGAGCGGGGTGTGGGGGCACCGAAGATGATTTAGCACTCTTTTTTCTATTTGCTACATTCCAACCTTCTTCTGGGTTATCTTCTGCATTGGATTTCTCTGGTTTTTTAGGGCAAGACTTGGCAAAATGCCCGTATTCATGGCAGTATTTGCATTTGAAGGGGATTTGCTCATAGTCAACCGTCTGAAGGTGACTCCATCCGTCTATGGATAGATTGATGGCTTCGGAAGTCCTTTCTCCAAATCGACCTCAACACAGATTCTAGCACAGGAGAACATAGGGGCTTTAGGTTTCGATTTATCAATATATTTGCCTAGGGTATTCCCTATTGTTCGAAAGTCCTCATCATTCCAGCAGTGGAGAGGAAGGTGGGGGAGTTTAACCCAGATCGGAATTGCCTTAGGGATATCTTTCTCATGGTCGAAGGAGATGTCCCATTGATTGAGATACATTCCTCTTAGGCCCATAAAATATGGTCCAATCCTAAAAATGAGATCCCGGTCTTCTTTTTTCTCGAAGATGAAGACAAAATACCCCTTTCCACAGAAAATTTGTTGAAATTCACCCTGAATGAGGGGTCTCCAGTTTTTGCTGCGCCAAACTTCCACGGATTTGGGGGAAGGCCAGAGGCTTGTGAACAGACCAATCAAACCTTTCTTAGATAACGTTACTGTTTTTCGCTTGGATGTTGTTGAAGAAAGCTTAACCTCCGGGATTTCAGAACGTTTTACAAAACACGAGGAAGAGGGAACGCTGTACGAAGGGGGGGCGAGAGAGGCAACAATACGAATGAATCGTTCATCGAAGCCACCGGGGTCTGGGTCGGGAGGATCCATGGTCAAAGAGGGGCCGAGGAAGCTTGAACAGGCCGTCGAGAACCAACAGTCCGCGTGAATCCTAGAAGCCGTGAACCCTAGCAGTCGCTCTGCGATTTACTGGCAGGACAAGTCTTTCCAGCAAAGCATCAATAGTTACCACAACCCTTGGAGAAGAAAAATCCGAAGGTTGTAGAGTTTCTACTATCTATTTTATATCATCATTCTTTATTCTAGATTTTTTTACTATGATTCTACTAGGAGAAGATTTTTACTACTAGAAACTCTAGAATAACCCACAACTTCATTGATGCAGCATGGATTGTTGAATTTTTTAATACCTTGGAAGTTGTTCCCCTAAGTGACTTTTGCCTAAGTCACTAAAAAAGGGGTTTTGTCACTTGGACTTTATATCAATGACTTGAGATGAGCATTAAATGTACTTTAGAGAATAAAGTGTACTTTAAGTAAAAATTTAAAAAGTGAGTGAATTAATTTTTTAATTTATGGAGAAAAGTGATTTTCTCACAACCACTCATCTAATCTAATATGGGCCCTTGGATTAGATGGCTTTTCACTCACCCTAATTGTTTTTACCTAAAAGACAAATTTTCCAAGTGAAGAGGCACTTTTGCATTTTGAGAGAGAGAGAGCCAATTTATGAGAAAGAGAGAAAAACGGAGGAGGGCATTTTCTTTGGCACGAAAATCGAAGTGGAGAAAAACAACAGGCAGGGGGACAAATTTCGAGGCAGCAGTGAGCATTAATTGTTGCCGTACCGCATTGTCCGTACAATACAGATTCAGTACAGGGAACGAATCTCGAGGCAAAGTTTTTGGGCACAAAATTCGAGGCAATGAGTTTGGGCACGAATTTTGAGGCAAGTACATCTGACACGTCTCTCGAGGCAGTACCATACAATATAGGCAGTACCATACAATACAGGCCGTACAACCTATCAGTACAACAGTCGTATAGTCCTGTAGCAACACGGCAATCGAGGAGGGTACAAATACAAATTTTTTGAGTTTGCAAATTTTTGAGTTGGCACAAAATTCGAGGCAAAATTTTTATCTTTCGGTTGAGATGAGTTGTGACCGATATTTTTGTCTACTGCTGTATTTTTCAATGATAAATAAAGATTTTCTCTCTCATAGATTTTCCCCAGAGGTTGGGGTTTTTCCTGGGTCATTGGACCAAAATTTCGGAGTCTGAATATTTATGTGTGAATGTGTTTTAATTGCTGCTTATAAAAGTTGTAGAAATTCTTCTTGTGTTTCAATCCTATATTGTTTATGAGAAAAATCTAATTTGCAGTAGAATGTTAAATTGGGTTGGGCATTACACAATGTTTTAAAATGGAGTTGGAAACCGGGATGGGAGAGTGCTGAAAATTCTACATGGTATTAGAGCTTTGCTAAAGAAAGGGCAGAATTGTACATAGTGAAAAATTTCAAACATCAGTGATTTCTTTTGTCAGTGGGCAACACCTTGTTGAGACTTGAACTTTGCTGAGAAAATGGAAATAGGACTTAGGTTGGAGGATAGGCTTGATGGGGCTGGGAATTTTGTCCCATGGAAATCTAGGCTAGTGCTTATATTGGAGGAAAATGTGTTATGGGATGAGGTGCTTTACAACACTATAACAAATCCTATTGTAGTACCTGCTTCCATTGATGCTCAAGCACTTTCTGCATTCAACAAGGACATAAAGGCTAGAAGAATTATCCTAGATGCAGTTAAAGACCATGTGATCTCACACATTTCTAGCAAGACCCGCGCATATCAGATGTGGGATGCTTTGACCAACTTGTTTCAAAGCTCAAATGAGAATAGGAAGATGGTTTTGAGAGAGAAGTTGAAAAGTATTAAGATGGCCAAAGCTGAGGGTGTGATTTCCTACCTTACTAGGATCTCTCAGGTGAGAGATGCGCTTACAGTAGTGGGGGAGGTTGTTCCTGGTTCAGAGCTAGTGCGGACAACTTAGAATGGGGTTTCAAAGCCTTGGGCTGTTTTTGTGGAGGCTATAGTGGCCAGGGAGAACTTACCTACTTGGGACAGGACTTGGGATGACTTTGTTCAAGAGGAGACCCAGAGAGGTCTTGTGCAGGGCAACTCTTCTACTAGCAGGGAGGATGAGGAGAATGTGGCGTTGACTGCAAAGAGGAAGAAGTTCAAGAAGGGCCCCAAGAAGGGTGGGGCTAAGCTGCAAGAGGGACAAAAGAAGAACTTGAGTACTGTAAAGTGCTTTGCTTGTCAGAAGTTTGGGCACTATGTTGGACAGTGCCCTGTTGCAGCTGCAACTATTTCCCAAATTTCTAAAAAATTTTGGACCCTCCTTTTGATTTTGTCTAGCTCAGGTTTGTTGATTTCTTTTGACATTTGGGAAGTAGGATGATTGGTTGACTATTTTTCCCGCTGTTTCGGAGTTTAAACGAGCTAGTATTACCGTTGCTCAGCCGAAAGTCTTTCGAACACTTAATGTTTTTGATTTTTTCGATGATTTTATTTATCGCTGTCAGAAGTCAGTTGAAGAATGAATTGGGGAATTAGTCTTCTATGCCGCCGACATTTCGGAAGGGAAACGGCGAACATCTTGATGGACAGTTCTTATTCTCGCCGATCCGTGGCCTTTACCTCCTTTTGGTTTATTGTTTAAACTTTTTAACTATCGATGACTTGGTTTTTCTTTATTTTATTGCTATCAGAACGATTTTTGACATTGATCAGAGGGCTTGTCCTTTGCATAGTCGACATTGCGGAAACTTTGAGGTTTGGAGTTTCGGCCTTTAGCCTTAAGAGCCTCTGATCGCCGACGGGTTTTAATTTTGTCGCGGAACCATAGTAGTTTGTTGTCCGTCGTTGCGGCTGTCGATCAGACTATCTTCCTGACATTTAGTGTTTTCAACTGCCGACACTACGGCAGCGTTTAGCTTTGAAGCGTCGACACTGCGGAGATGTTGAGGTGTGAATCGCTGACCCGTAGTGTGTAGAGCTTTCGATCGCCGATGGTTTTATGATTTATAGGACTCGCAGTTGGTTTGTCGCCCGCCGTTAGGGCTGTCCAGTGAACTATCCACCCGATGTCTAGAGGTTCCGCTCGTCAATAGGGTTTTTTCCCACCGTTTCTTTTACCAAGGGTTATATATAGAAGTGGAGCATTTTTTTATTATTATCTTTGATTGAAAATCGCGTTTGCTCTAGTCCTTGTTGATCGCACTGTACTACTGTTGTTCAGCTGTCCGGATTTCATTCGATTGGCATGCTGCCGTGGAGGTTTTGGATCATCACGCCAATTGCACAGCGTTTTGCCAGGCAGGCAAACCACGGTTTCCTTTTTTTTAATTTTTATTGGTCGTTTTGAGAACCATGGTTTTCCCGTACTTGTGTAGTCATCCGTTTAGAATGATTATTTATCCCCGCAGTATGCATATTAGCTAGTTTGATAGTTTTCTTTGGCGGTGAAGGTATTTTGAGCCTGCGTTTTGAGCCATTATGGTTGTTTTATCCCTGTCTGAAAGATTAGGTGGTCGGTGCAGACAAGCGTTACGCTGTCTGCACCACCTATTTTGGGGTTGTTTATGGCCCTCTAGGGGGGGGTTTCAGTTTTCATATGCGCTTACCCTATTTTCGTGGGACGACGGAGGTTTTGATTTTGATCGAGTTGGGGATTTCTGCGATGAGAACACAGTATCTGGTCTCACGTTTGAGGATTAGCCTTATTGATAGTGTGGTTCATGTTTTATTGAAGAGTTAGATTATTTCGAATGCAGTCCGGATTAAATGATGAGTTTTCTATCAGGGTTGTGTTCTTAGTTACAGACGGTGGACTTAGACGATTTTAAGACACAACTTGCAGGAGTTTCATTACCTTGTCATTTTTCTTTTCATGCATTAATGCTATGTATAGTTTATTTTTAAGAATGCATATGAAAGAGGTAAATAGTTTGATACAATTTTTTTTCATTACTAAAACACTTACTAAAAGCTCAAATGGTCTAAGAACATACTGTGTGTATTGCAGGGTGACTGTTGCAAAGGAGATATGTCTAAAAGACAAAAGAAGAAGGCTCCAGTTGTGGAAGGAGAAGCAGAGGTTGAATACATATATGAAGATACCAAAGCTACCATCGGGGTAGAGCCAGATTATAAATGGGGTGAAATATACAGGATGATTGTAAATCAGAATGTGCCTTAGGCAGGATTTGAAGAGCTGACTATTTATGCAAATATCGAGAAATCGGCTCTTATGAAAGTAGCCACAAGACCAGAGTTGTTCCCATGCTCAGAGGTGATCGGTTGGATTCTGCCTAAAGGCAGATGTAACTACGATGATCCTTGAAAATACTGCTAAACAGGGATACGTTGCATACAACCCTGCTTATGTCTCAATGGCATATCACCTGCCTCCTGCTCAGATTTACCTAACAGAAAGCTGGTTGAAAGAGACAGCTATGGACCTGGTAGAAACAGTAAAAAGAATGATGATACCAGGGAAGAACTTTCGAACCTAGGCCATCAGGAGAATATGATACATCCACTCTCCGGACCCCTTATATATTTATAGCACTGATGCTGAATAGAATTTTTGGGAGAGCTCACGGAAAAAGCTTCAAATTGGGATGGATACCAATTATTTTTTATGTGGCCACTCAAGGAACCATATTCAATTGGTCAAACATAGTGTCCAATAGCCTCTCAGCATGCATATCTTCAGCTTTGGGAGGGGTATCACAGAAAAAGTCAGAGTTCTACATGAGCTCTATCCTAGTTGACTGTATACTATGTACCCAATCTTTTCCAGCCTTGAGGTGTAATTGGGATAGGGACCGGACCCCGGTATACACTGCATATAAATTATTTTGGGCACACAAGTACCATGGCTACTACAGAGAAATATGTGAACACTTCATCATGCCGTTGTACACTCTAATTTTCCTGACCGAATGCAATTGCATGTTCGAAGAGGCGTTCAAGGTCATTGAGGAATATGGAGACTATAATTGAACTGAAGAAGGTATGTATATCAGAATGTATGGGGGTTCCAAAGCACCTTCTCTACTCCCTAAATATGCCACTGATTATGTACTGCATAAAGAGGCAGTTAGGCAGGTATATCTTGATGGTGTGGGGAGTTTTTTGTTCGAGTATAAAAAGGCAGCATTTCCTGCCATACCTTTTTGGCTAGGGAGTTATAAGTTTTCAAAGGTAAAACAGACTGCAGAATTTGTGCAAGAGCTGGAGCACTTCCATTTTGGTGAGATGAACTTTCATAGGAATGACTCCCGGAATAAGGAAGCAGAACACTGCAAAGAGGCAAACATTCATTTTGAGTAAACTAACTTTTGGGACAAGGACAAAGAAACCTTAAGGAGTGCAAATAATATGACTGCCTTAAAGAAGAGATTTAAACAGAAAATCACTACTGTGGGCGAAAAAGGAAAAACTGTACAGAAGACTAAGACAGCTGAAGAAGAAGAGGCTAGAAAGAGAGAAGAAGATGCTAGAAGGCTAGCACAAGAGGCAGAAAGTTGGCTAAAGAATGAAGAAGAAGAAAGAAAGAGAGCTGCAGAGGAAGCAACAAAGAAGGAAGAGGAGGAGAGAAAGAGAAATGAAGAAGTAGAGATAAAGAAAAGACAAGATGAAAGTGAGGGTCTGAGATTAACAGGATCTAAAAAAGATCAGCAGACTACTGACCAGATGGATACACAGGGGGAACATGATCATATAGATCAAGGGCATGGACAAGATAATCTTGCTCCCCAGGAGCCTGCTGCAACTTCTGGCAGCACTCAAGGGCAAGCTATGTTTTCTGGAATGAATTTGATCCCTTTCATGCAGAAAGAAGGGGAGGAGGTACCTGATTTCAACACCATTTTCTATGACAAGGAGAAGAAAATGATTGTTAAAAGAACCGAGAAAAAGGTTGAAACAAGAGGACAATCGGGAAAGATGATCACTGACAAGACTTTGGTGTATGGGACAGATGCAGTTCCAAGATTGACAGCAAGAGCTGGGGTGGCGTTAAACCAAGCTACTGAAGACAATGTAGATAGGCTGATGATGGATCTTGAGCAGCCCAAAAAGAATGCAGCACAATTAAAAGAAACACTAAAGAAAGAGAGAGATGAAAGTCATAAGTTGAAGAGGAAATTTGAGGACATGCAGAATGAAGTGAGGACTTCAAAGACTGAACTCCAGACTCTACAGGCCAATAAGGAGGCTTTAGAAATTTCTGCAGGAAAAATGGAAAAAGATGCTCAGAACAGCTTGGCAGAATTACAAAGTCTGCGGCTAGAGCGTCAAGTTTTGAAATCTGAGAAAGATAACCTCTAGGTGTCCTATGAAACTCTAAGTGCAGAGAAGGTCCTGTTTCAAAACAAGGTAATTGAGTTAGAATCAGAGAAGGCTGCCACTGAAGAAAGAGAGAAACAGTATCAAATGCAGGTAGTAGTTTTGGAAGGACAGAATGCTTCATTGACAGCATCACTGAAAGATGCTATGGAACATAAGACAAATGTCCAACCTTTGAAGGAACATGTTCTAGCTCAAAGGAGGAAGATCCACCATTTGCAAATGTGTGTTGAGGAAGGAAGATGTAAGATTTTACAAATAGATAGCAGATTGGAAGAGATTTTGTATACTACGTCTTATTTTTTGGACAGATCTCAGGAGATTCTGATAGGAAGAATAGTGTGGATAGAAACAAATGAGGAACCTCCTGCAGAGCTACCAGTTAAAGATCGGCAGAGTTTAAAGCAGGATTATGATTTATTGGAGTTT
This sequence comes from Pseudotsuga menziesii, assembly GCA_001517045.1. NCBI lineage: Eukaryota > Viridiplantae > Streptophyta > Pinopsida > Pinales > Pinaceae > Pseudotsuga > Pseudotsuga menziesii. Next base: position 90,116 of record LPNX010419827.1, on the reverse strand, counting down.
GCCATCAATATTGCGGAAGAATTCAAGAAAACTGTAAAGAAAACAAAGGGATTATGTGCTGAATACTACAGAAGAGTGCTGGTCACATACAATAGATACCAGGTTTCCGCAGAAAAAAGATTGGATGCGATACCAGAACATGAGTTGTTCAAAAAACATCTACAGAACAGGTATCAGGAAGACAAGCAAGAGATCCAACAAGTCAAGGATCTAGATGAACAGATTTTGAAGAATGCAGTGGCTCATGCAGCAGTAAGTATCCACTTACTAGAAGAGCAGCTGCGCCCGAGTCCGGCGAGAATAGAAGTAGTTAAGATTCAGGGTGCTAAGTATGAGATAAATATCCTTTTTCTTAAACCCTCCGATTTTGAAGGCATAGCAGCAGAGGCCTAGGCATGGAAAAAATTCATAAATGACCAAGCGGGCCCCTCTTCATGAAGTGTTCTATACAATTTTGACCTAAAATGTAATATATTGTATAAATTATGAGCACTTACAACAAGACAAAATTTTGGGATTGAGAGGTTGGGGAAGCCCAAAAGTCATTGAGGGGGCAGCCCAAAGGTTTTGCTTTTTTGTATAAATATAGGAGAGTTTAGATGTAGAAGGGACTTCTTTCCCAAGCAATTTTTGAGAGTATATTGTAAGAAGAACTACTTCCTTTTGCAATAAAGAATTACAAGCTTCTGCTGGAGAAAGCTTGGTGGAATGTTTCAAATGCTTTGCTATGGATCAGTTGAATGTGAACTATTTCGTTTTCAGCTTATGTCCACTAACTGTGAGATCGTTCTAACTCATTGCATTTCTGTTTATGTTATGAATGTCTTATAGTTTATTCTGTGAAATTTCCACTGTGAGTAATGAAGGTTGTCATAAACAATAAGCTATCTTGTTGTTCATATTTTTATTAATGTTCATGTGTTCTGAAATAAGTAGCAGCTATTTGTAATTTTTCTTAATACATGCACAGAAATACATTATTCATGGATAACTGATAATTTTTGCTCCCTGGGGATAGGTTAGTTAGTTGTAGTTATTTTCTGGTTGTTTGTGATTTATATGCGAGAGAGGTAAGACGAGAGGTAAGAACGTGCGCATCACATTGTGACACTCCTCATTATCTCTATCAATTTGCATGTTTTAGATAAGCACTTGCACATCATAACTTAAACACAAAATACTAAAAATATATACGGTGGACCGGGCCGTAACCGGTAAAACCTTTTAATTTGTTACTTGACCTCCTGTAGCCGGACCGTAAACCAGACGGATTTCCCATACAAAACAGTAACGGGCTAGCTGGGAACATTTATTGGGGAGAATCCCTAATTGTTGTTACCTGCGATTTTCCAGGCCTCAACAGCTTTTGGTGTTAGGAGGAGGGCCACCAGTGCATGGCTGGCCGAGGAAGCTCACTTCCTCGAAATCACTCCACCGGTGACAGTTCTGAAAGTAGTTTGTTTCACAAATCCACTCCTGAAGATAAAGAGAAAGGGTATCTGTATCCTGTAGATAACGAAGTGGTTGATGATTTAAGGAGAATTATTAGGGCATATGCGAAAAAGATTGGAGGATTACCTATCATTTTTGTATTACCTAGAAGAGAGTATCAGAAGAAAGATCGCCCTAAATTAGAAGACTCAGTGTTGGTAGAAGATGTTGAAGAACTGGTAGAAGCAACCTTACAAGAAGTTGACCAACCTTTGAATCAATTGGACCCAGATTCACCTTACTGTTCACCTTGTCGGACCCCTGTTCGGTCACCAACTCATTCCCCACTCAGAATCATGGCTAATGTAAATGCAAACCAACCACCTCCACCGCTTGCTTGGAGAGCTAGGTCACCTTTAAATTTGACACCTCCCTTGCATGATTTGCCTCAAGCTTTCGACAAGATGTTACCCAAGTTTGAACCAGGTGAAGGCATTTTGGTGGATGATCATTTACAAAGTTTTTACTTGGCTATAGAAGGTTTACGAGCTGGGGAGCATGAAGATGTAGTGTGTAGATTGTTTCTTCACACTCTGAAAGGAAAAGCAGCCTCATGGTATTTTGCACTTCCTGCAAATTCAATCACGGATCGGAACACATTTGAGAGAATGTTTAGAAGTAAATATGCAGTTTAGAAAACCCATGCAGCCTTAATGAAGGGGTTATGTGCTCTAAAGAAAGAAAGAAAAGAAAAAGTACATGATTTTACTCAAAGATTTGTTGCTTACCTAAACAATTTTACTGCATTAAATAAACCATCTGAAAATGCCCTGATAGAATACTATACTTCAGCCTTTGGGGCTGATCTAGTCATGTTCGCCAAGAGATCAGTGAGACCTACATTAGCAGAAACTTATGAAGAAGCTGATAAGTTCGAGGCTGAGTTGGAAAGCATAGAAAATTATCCTGTGTAGTCGGAAGAAAAGATTTTTGGAAACAAGAAATCTTTATTACTGACTAAGCCTAAGGATGAGCGGTCACAGGGTTTTGAAGGGATGTTGAAGATGATGCAAAAGTTATCCAACAGAGTGATAGATTTAGAGAAGGAAAAAGAGGCTCACAAATCATATAAGCCTTATTATAAGAAAAGGGAAGACAACAGTCAACCTAATCCTCCTCCACACAGTCCTTCAACAATGAATTTAACTGATGTAGGCATGGATAATTTTTGTACTTTTTATCAACGACCTCATTCTGAGAAGAATTGCCCCCAATGGATAAATTCTGTGACACTGGTAATGAATTAATTATTGGATTTCAAACTGACAGAAACAGGTAAGGAGGAAGAAAAAGATAATCAATCTACAGAAAAACAAGAGGAGGATATTCTGGTTTTATGGGACTGTGTCTCAATGTTTGATACAGAAGAAGATTCTTTGAAACAAGAGGAAACATTAGAAACCAATGTGATGACAAGAAGTCAGAGCTTGTTAAAAGAAGACAAGTCAATACTTCCTAAGATCAAGAAACTTCAAGAAAATATGAAGAAGATACAAAAGAACACTACAACTATTAAAATACCTGAATTTACCATTTCAAGTCAAAATCCGAAGAAAATTAACATGCCTGTTAAGCCCGTTGAAGACAAGGTTGATAATGTCAAGAAGAATCTCAAAGAGCCTGAGATGGGGTATGATATTGTGGAAGACATTAAAAAGGCTAAGGCAAATATCTCATTGTTTGAAATGTATAATGTACCTCAGCAGAAAGAGAAATTGTTAAAAGCACTTGAAGTACCAGAAGAAGAGCTTCCCACTGACAACCAACCTGAAGAAGAAATTGGTGAAGCAAGTGTGGGAGGTAAGGCTAAGTATAAAACCCCAACATTTCTCCTAACTTTTGAGATTTTCAATTATAATGTGCACAACTGTTTAGTAGACTCAGGAGCATCAGTCAACGTTATGCCATGGTTAGTCTGCAAGAAAATTAATGGACAACCTAAACCATCTACTTGGCAGGTTATTCAATTAGACACGACAGTTGTGAAAGTAATAGGAGAAATGGAAGATGTTCTAATTCGCTTATCTGTAGATGAGAGGGTATGTCAATACATCGACATTGTAGTAGCTGACATACCAGATGCTTATGGATTGGTTTTGAGTCGAGATTGGGCGGCAAGGTTAGATGGATACTTTGCATCTGATTGGTCACATTTATGGTTGCCTTATAAGGGAAGTCCAAATCAAATAAAAGTATTAAGAGAACCTCATATGAAATACAATGTTACTCAGTTAGAAGGAAAGAATGAGCTAGTAAATTCTGTGTTGGGAAATTACTTCATTGAAATGGAACCGGAAAATTACCAAGCTGAAGAAGCCAACAGTACACCTGACACCCAGCCTGATCTCCTTTGATTTTCACGGGCCGATGAGATTGACTGTAAAATAGTAGATTTAGTTTCAGATGTAGTTTTTAATTCAAGTTCAGTAGAAGTAGATAGTTTTTGGGCCCTGTATTTTGATGGATCTAAAACATTGGAAGGATCAGGAGTTGGCTGTGTCCTGATTGAGCCAAGGAAAAATTAACATTTTCTTTCTTGTAGATTAAAGTTCGAATGTACAAATAATACAGCCGAGTATAAAGCACTAGTTCAGGGTCTGAAAAAGGCAATAGAACTAAAAGTGAAAAATCTGAGAGTATATGGAGACTCTGAAATTGTTGTTAAGCAAATTCGAAATAAGATACACTGTATTTCACCACATTTAAAACCCTATCAAAATGAAGATTGGGATTTGCTTATAAATTTTCACGCATTCAATATTGTGTCCATTCCTAGATCAAAGAATGCAGCAGCTGATTTACTAGCTACCTCAGCTACAAGGCTAGTACCTTCTAATAATAGATGCTCTATTGAATTACTTTTTAGGCCTTCTGTGTCGGATATGATCACCAATCTACGGGTTTTTGACGATGATCAACAAATTTTGGAATGCTTGATAAATGATGAGACTTTTAAAGGAGCAATAATAGATGATGAAGAACATCAAGCAGAATTAAAATTTGGGAATTTTATTCCTAAGGGAGTCAGGACCTTGGAACGAATGTTTGACTTAAACAACAAGTTTAGAAAGCCAGCGAATGTCAAAACTCATAGCTCATCCTTGCAATTTGAGCTAATAAATTTGGGGATTGAAGCTGAACCTAGATATGTAAATTTGGGAAAGTGTTGTTCTCCGGGCGAGAGGAGTAAGTTCATTAGTCTGTTCAAACAGTACAAAGATGTGTTTGCCTGGACATATGAGGAGCTTAAAACATATGACACAAAGATTATACAACATGTCATCCCGATTAAAGCTGGAGTCAAGCCTTACCAACAGCCTTTGAGGAAGATGCATCCAAAGCTGGAACCTTTAATTCAGAGTGAAGTGAAAAAATTGTTGGATGCTAAAATTATATTCAAAGTCAAACATTCGGAATGGGTTTTGAATTTGGTACCAGTAAGGAAAAAATCCGGAGAAATCAGGCTCTGTGTGGATTTTAGAAACCTTAATCGTGCGTCAAATAAAGATAACTATCCAGTCCCACCCATGGAGCAAATATTGCAGATGGTTTCAGGTTCTGAATTATTTTCATTATTAGATGGATTCTCTGACTATAATCAAGTATTAGTAGTTGAAGAGGACAGGCTTAAAACCACATTTAGAACCAAGTGGGGAACTTTTACTTACATGAGAATGCCCTTTGGACTCATAAATGCTGGAGCTACTTTCTAGAGGGCCATGGATATAGCTTTCCGCGGTCTGATTGGCCATAGTGTTGTGGTATATCTCGATGATGTCACAATATTTTAAAAAAAGAGAGAGGAACATGCATTCCATCTAAAACAAATTTTCGAGCATTGTCGAAAATATGGTATTTCACTGAATCGTAAGAAATGCGTGTTTGCGGTCATAGAAGGAAAGCTACTGGGTCACGTTGTTTCTAAGAAAGGGATGTCCATAGACCCAGAAAAGTTTAAAGCCATAGAACAGATCCCTTTACCCCATAACAAAAAAGGTATGCAATCATTCATGGGGACAATTAATTTTGTGCGAAGGTTTGTACCAAATTTTGCTCAAATTGTCAAACCTTTGTAGCAGATGGTTAAACAAAGTGTACAAAATGGACTAATGTGGAAAAGAACGCATTCAGTAAGATAAAAACATCTATTGCTCATGCACCATCACTCAAAAGTCCGAATTTCGAAAAAGATTTTATTTTGTACACTTTTGCATCCAATGATTCATTGGCAGTAGTGCTTACGCAGAAGGAGGATGGGGGGGAGGAGTACCCCATATCATTTATGAGCACTGGTCTGCAGGGAGCTGAATTGAATTATCCAGCTGTTGATAAACAAGCTTATGCAGTTTTTAAAGTGGTAAAGCAATTCAGGCCATACATACTTAAGAACCTGTTGAGGCCTGGAAATCCGCAGGCAACAACAACAAGGGATTCTCTCTAGTCAACGTTCCCAACTAGCCCGTGACTGTTTGGTATAGGGAATCCGTCTGGTTTGCGGTCTGACTACCGTAGGTCAAGTAACAAAAACAAAGGGGTTTTATCGGTTGCGGCCCGGTCCACCGTGTATATTTTTGTATTTTTGACTTTAAGTATGATATGCAAGTGCCTATCTAAGATGTAGATTGATGAAGAATGTGAGGAGTGGTCATAATGTGATGCGCAGGTTCTTACCTCTCGTTTTAGACTCTCTCGCATCTAAATCACACACAACTGAAAAAATAATATTAACTAAGCTGTCCTTAGGGAGCAAGATTATCAATTCCTGAGTAATGTAATATTGTTCATATGTTAAGATAAATCATAGATCGCTGTTCTTAGAATCAAAACACATAAACATGAATAAAGATTTGCACAACAAGATAGCTCGTCATCTGTTAAAACATTCATTACTCATAGTGGAAATTATCACGGAATAAACCAGAGAACATTCATGTAAGAACATAGGTTCAGAAAGTTAGAACGATCTCACAGTTAATGAAACACAGCTGAAAACGAAATAGTTCGCCTTCAACATTGTTCATTTCATCACATTTGAACATTCCACACAACACTTTCTCCAACAGGCAAAATTGTAATTTTATTATTGCAAAATGAAGTAGTTCCTCTTACAACAAGTAGTTCACAAGTCTCTCCGGGAAAAAGCCCTCTCCCTTTCTCCCCTTTCTACATTTATACAAGAACCAGCTCCAAAACCTTTCGGTTGCCCCACAACCGTTTCAATCTCCGGTTTTTTCATTACGTGTTGCTCATAATTCAACGTTACGTTTTAAATAAAGATTTCTATGAAAAAACGAGCACAGCTAGGTAATTGACGAACCGCCCAAGCCTGGGCCTTTGCTCTGTAATGATTACGTTTATCATTCCTCGGCCCCTTAATAATTTTCTTCCTTGAGCAACGACTCCCCCGCTTTATGCTTTAGCGTGCTTTGCCCTCCAATTGCATCTTCTTTCTGCGATAATCTTCAAAGGGATATGAGAAAAAATTGCAATGTCTGTCTGCGATCAAACGAGAATTTATCATTTATTTTGACTATCTCTAATAAACATAAACCATAATGTCAATGAAAATGAGTACTGCAGAAGAGAAAACTGGAGTTTGGTTCCTATGTGCAAAATTCGACCTAAAAACAAAGCACACCAGTCTCTTATGAAACAGTTACGATCTCATAACAATCGGCAGGAAAACGATTAAGAACGGGCACATGAAAACCCCCATCGACGGATCGGAACACCTGACATCGGTTCATTAGCGGGCTACGTAGCCGCAACGGCGGGTAACCTACAATCTAGGGGTTCCGGCACACGAACCAAGATTGGCGCGGTAAAACGTCGGGGGTCGGATCCTCTCTAGGCATCGGATAGTTAGTGAGCTACATAGCCGCAACGTCGGAAGTTAAAAGGTCAAGAAAAACCCGCAGACTAGTCAACATCGGAGAAACAAAGAACAGGACATCGGCAAAAAAAACAAACAGTTCGACGGGCAGTTAGCCTATTTTGGAGCCGCAACGGCGGATCTCAATCAGCCTTCGACTTCCGATCCAAGTCAAGACACTTTCCGAAAATTGCAAAGCAAGGTCTTTTTCAAAATAGACCCCGGGTTCAGTGAAAGACTTTAATTATCAGCACCATGTCTAGCTGACTCCCGAAAGAACGACAACTGAAAAACCCACTTTAAACTTCAAAGATAAAACAACGTAAAACCGGCTGAGCCTTATAGTCCACAACATGTGCAGACCCAAAAGGAATCTCGAATAGCAAAAAGAAATGGCCTCAAACAATCCAAACATGTAGCGGAGTAGGAACAAAAAGCCTTCAACAAAATCAACAAGGAGGGTCCAAAATTTTAAGAAATTTGGGAAAAGTTGCAGCTGCAACAATTGGCGGCTCACTGGTGAACCTAGATCTCTGAATAAACTCCTCCTTAGGCAACAGACTGTTTAGCAGTAAAACCGACATGCTGAATTCTTCTAGATGTCTGGATTCCCATAATGTCAGATATATGTACTTGTAATCATTGATGATAGTCCAATTTTTTGGGAATGGAAACCAAAATCTCAAGGTCAGGATAACTCTTTTGAGGCTTAAATAGGAGGATTTCATTTTAACTTTGCCTTTGGGTAGCTTCCAGTTTAGACGCCACAGGATTGTAACAGATGGTAAACAGAAATATTCATTTGTTCCTCATTCCCATGCCACCTGCACTTTTGTGCCTTTTGAACTTTGTGTTCTTTTGAGTCCTCCATATGCCTTTCTTTCTGAATTTTATTCAGGCTCTTCTATCCATAGTGTCCTTTTGTGTGAGAGATGTATTTACTTTTTAGCTCACGGACGGAGAAGAACTTTTGGCAAATTGGTATTCACGTTTTCGATACTTTGCTTTGATGTGTATTGCTTCTTTTAGGAGTTATAATTCTTAACAGCCTCTAGGCTTTTTAAATCATGGCATGGGATCATTTATATATAATAAACTGTTTACCTTGCTTCCTTTCCGTGGGTCCTTTGCTGTCACCCCCTAGGACGTTTTAGATGTGAAATGGATGGAGCCTCGAAATAGTATTCCAGGCCTTTTGATTTTGAGTTATTTCAGGGATTACGCTGGACCTCAATGTGTTCATAGAAATTTTAGGAAAACTACTTACTAGAAGGAATTCCAACAAATTCAAACAATAAGACACAGTCTAATGCCCAAAGAATCTCAGTTTATCAAGGGTTCTGATGCTCTTAATGCAACCAAAAGTTTGCTTCCTTTATTGGAATCAGAATAAAACTACACTAAACAAACAGGAAAAGAACAAATCAAAGTGGCAAAACAAGTCAATTATTTATGTACAAAACGGAACAAAATAAAACAGAATCAAGAAAAATAAGGTTTAAGAACTAAACCATTTACTGGTAGGTTCTCCTCCCATCCCTGCAAATCCTGCAACTTATAGGTTGAGGGGCCAAGCTTAGCCGCAATCTGGAAAGGGCCTACCCACAACTGTTGAAATTTCGTGTGTTTTCCCTTCTCGTCATGAGGGTGATCCCACTTAAGAACCAAATCTCCTACTTCAAATTCTTTTGTCTCAGCTTTGTGCTTATCAAACCACCTATTTACTACCTCCTGCCGTTGTTTAAAACGTTCTCTGGCCTTGGCTCTAGATTCCTTTGCCTTCAACAGATTTTGTATCCTCATCTGCAAGACTTCATTATCTGATCCTCTTGATTCTTGAGCTATTATGGAAGAGGGTAACATGATATTGGGGGGGGAGAATGGCCTCTTTTCAATAGACAAGGGTATATGGGGACACACCTAACGAAGTCTTGGGGGTGACCCTATCAGCCCAAAGAGCATTTGGTAATGCTGAATGCCAACTTCTCTGGTTTTCTATCACAGTCTTTTTTAAGATTCTAATCAGATTCTTGTTCGTAGATTCAACCAAACCATTCCCTTGTGGATAATAGTTTGTAGAGTAATGCAACTTAATTCCGTTTTCATGAGCAAATGCAGTTAATCTAATAGAGGAAAAATAAGTAGCATTATCGAAAACTAGAGAAATTGGAACTCCAAACCTGGTCATAATATGATCTTGTAAGAAGTCCATGACCGCATCTTCATTCACTTTACGCAACGGAATGGCCTTGACCCAACGAGTGAAGTAATTGGTTGCCGTCAGAATATATTTGTGTTGCAAGGAAGAGTTTGGCTTTATCTCTCCAATGATATCCATCCCCCACTGCTCAAAAGGTTTTGTTATCATCACAGGTTTTAATGGTCTTGCTGCTTTAACTTGTCTTCCACCACACCTTTAACAGATGTCGCACTTTCTGACATGGGCATGTGCATCTTTGAACAGCGTGGGCCAATAGTATCCAGCTCTGAGAATTTTATGGGCTGTTGTATCCCCGGAAAAATGTCCTCCAGCAGGCCCATCATGCAAGTCTGACATGACCTTCTTCGCATCTTCTTTCTCCAAGCATCTAAGAAGAACTCCATCATAATTCTTTCTGAATAATATTCCTTCAATAATATGATATGAGACTGATTTAAGACGCAGTGCTCTTCTTTGCTTAGAATTCCAATGTTCCGGTAACAATCCCTCTTGAAGGTAATGCACAAGGTCTCGATACCAGGAGTCCGGAGCTGTGAAAAGAGGACATACATCCATCAAATGTAATTCAGCTTCGTCTTCCCAGTCATTTTCTTCATTGTCTTTACTTACAGTCATTAGTTTGCACAATCCTTGCCCTTTAACTATGGAAGCTGGCTTGATTTCGAGGTCATACTCCTGTAGAGCTGTTACCCAGTTGCCTCTTCTTTCTCCTAACTCCTTTTGTACGAAAAGAGACCTCACAGTTGGGTGTGGAACTATTACCTTTGTCCGGTTCTTAAGTATGTATGGTCTGAATTGTTTTACTGCTTTGAACACGGCGTAAGCTTGTTTATCCACAGCTAGGTAATTCAATTCGGCCCCTTGCAGACCAGTGCTCATAAATGATATGGGGAACTCATCTCCCCCATCTTCTTTCTGGGTAAGCACCGCTGTTAGTGAGTTGTCAGATGCGAAAGTGTACAAAATAAAATCTTTCTCAAAATCCGGACTCTTGAGGGAGGGTGCGTGTGCAACCGTTGTCTTTATTTTACCAAATGCATTTTTATCTACATCAGTCCACTTGAATGGTACACTTTGCTTTACCATTTGTTGCAAAGGTTTAACAATTTGAGCGAAATCTGGCACAAACCTTCGCACGAAATTTATTGTCCCCATAAATGATTGCATGCCCTTTTTATTATGGGGTAAGGGAATCTGTTCGATAGCTTTGATCCTCTCTGGGTCTATGGAGATCCCCTTCTTAGAAACCACGTGACCCAACAACTTACCTTTGGTAACGACAAACACGCACTTCTTGGGGTTTAGTGAGATACCATATTTTCGGCAGCGTTCAAAAATCTGTTTTAGATGAAATGCGTGTTCCTCCCTTTTCTTTGAGAATATTGTGATGTCATCGAGGTATACTACAGCACTGCGACCAATCAGACCGCGGAAAGCTATGTCCATAGCCCTCTGGAAAGTAGCTCCAGCGTTTATGAGTCCAAAGGGCATCCTTCTGTAAGCAAAAGTTCCCCATTTGGTTTTGAATGTAGTTTTAAGTCTGTCTTCTTTAGCTACTAGCACTTGATTGTAGCCTGAGAATCCATCTAATAAAGAAAATAATTAAGAACCTGAAACCATTTGCAATATCTGTTCCATGGGTGGGACAAGATAATTGTCTTTATTCGAAGCGCGATTTAAGTTTCTGAAATCTACACATAGTCTAATTTCTTCGGATTTCTTCCTTACTGGTACCAGATTTGAAACCCATTCCGAGTGTTTAACTTTGAAAATAATTTTAGCATCCAACAGCTTCTTTACTTCATTCTGAATCAGAGGCTCCAATTTAGGATGCATTTTCCTTGAAGGCTGTTGATAAGGCTCGACTCCAGATTTGATGGGGATAACATGCTAAATAATATTGGTGTCATATGTTTTCAGATCTTCATACGTCCAGGCAAAAACATCTTTGTATTGTTTGAACAGACTGATGAACTGATTCCTTTCACCTGGAGAGCAACACTTTCCCAAATTCACATATTTAGGCTCAATTTCAGTCCCTAAATTAATTAACTCGAACTGTAGAGACGAGCTATGAGTCTACACATTCATTGGCCTTCTGAATTTCTCGTTTAGATCAAACATTCGCTCTAAAGTCCCGACTCCTTTAGGAATAAAATTATCGAATTTGAGCTCGGCCTGATGCTCTTCATCATCAATAATTGCCCCTTTGAAGGTTTCGTCATTTGTCAGGCATTCTAGAATCCGCTGATCATCATCAAAGACTCGTAGATTGGTAATCATATTTGGAACCAAAGGCCTGAAAAGCAATTCAACAGAGCACGGATTATTAGAGGGCACAAGCCTTGCAGCTGAGGTGGCCAACAAGTCAGCTGCCGCATTCTTAAGTCTAGGAATCGATACAATGTTAAATGCATGAAAATATTTAAGCAAATCCCATACTTCATTTTGATAAGCTTTTAAATGAGGAGAAATGCAATGTATTTGATTTCGAATTTGTTTTACAATTATTTCAGAATCTCCATACACTTTCAGATTTTTTACCTTTAATTCAATTGCTTTTCTTAGTCCCTAAACTAGTGCTTCATATTTAGCTGTGTTATTGGTGCATTCAAACTCTAACCTACATGAAAGACAATGTTTATTTTTCTTAGGATCAATCAGGACACAGTCGGCTCCTGACCCCTCCAAAGTTTTAGAACCATCAAAGAAAAGCGTCCAACAATCGCTTACCACTACTGTGCGTGAATCAATACCTACATCTACAGTTAAGTCTACTATTTTACAATCAATTTCATCAGCCTGTGAGAACCGAAGGAGATCAGGTTGAGCGTCTGACGTATCGCTGGCTTCTTCCGCTTGATAATTTCCCGGTTCTAGCTCAATAAAGTAATTTCCCAAAACAGAATTCATTGGTTCATTTTTACCTTCGAACTGAGTAACATTGTGTTTCATATGGGGCTCTCTTAAGACTTTAATTTGATTTGGGCTTCCTTTATAAGGTAGCCACATATGTGACCAGTTCGAGGCAAAATATCCACTCAGCTTTGCCGACCAATCTGTGCTCAAAACAAGTCCATAAGCTTCAGGTATTGTCAGCTACCACAATGTCAATGAATTGACATACCTTATCATTTGAAGACAAGCGAATGAGAACATCCTCCATTTCCCCAATTACCTTCACATTCGTTCTATCCAATTGAATGACCCTCCAGGTAGATGGTTTAGGTTGTCCATTTATCTTTTTGCAGACTGACAGCGGCACAACGTTGACTGATGCCCTCGAGTCTGCTAGACAATTGTGCACGTTGTTGTTGAAAATTTCAAAAGTGAGGAGAAAAGGTGGAGTCTTGCATTTAGGTTTACCTCCCACACTCGCTTCACCAATTTCTTCTTCTTGGGGCTGATTGTCAGTGGGGAGTTTCTCCTCTGACATTTCAAGTGCTTTCAATAACTTTTCTTTCTGCTGCGGCACATTGCGCATCTCAAATAACGAGATATTTGCCCTTACCTTTTTGATATCCTCCACGATGTCATAATCCATCTTATGTTCTGTGAGATTCGTTTTAACATTATTTATTTTCTCTTCAATGGGTCTAGTAGGCATGTTGATCTGTCTTGGATTTTGACTGGTGGTGGTAAATTCCGGAATTTTATTAGCTGAGGTATTTTTTTGAAATTTCTTAACATTCTTTTGAAGCTTCTTAATCTTTGGAAGCATAAGATTGTTTTCCTTAATCAACCCCTGGCTTCTCGTCATTGCATTTGTTTCCAAGGTATCCTCATGTCTCAGGTCCTTTTCTTCCTCGATATCAAACAACGACACACAATCCCATAAAACCATAGCCTCATCCTCTTGTTTTTCTGTTGATTTATTGTTGTCTTTCCCTTCTTCATCATTATCCTCGGTTAACTTGGAATCCAAAAACTGATTCATTACCAACGTCATTGAATTTATCCATTGAGGACAATTCTTTTCAGAATGGGGTTGTTGGTGACAAGTGCAAAAGTTATCCATCCCCACCTCCGTTAAGTTAATCGATGCAGGGTCATGGGGAGGGGGTTGGGATTGATTATTATCTTCCCTTTTCTTGTAATAAGCCTTATAAAACTTCTGGGTTTCCTTTTCCTTTTCCATGTCTATTATCCTGTTAGAGAGCTTTTGCATCATCTTTGCCATTCCTTCAAAATCTGGTGATTTCTCCTCTTTAGGCTTAGTAAATAACAAAGCTTTCCTCCCAACATTTTTTTCTCCCGACTGTTCAGGATAGTCTCCGATACTTTCCTTTTTAGCCTCAACTCTTTCCGCTTTTTCATTAGTCTTTGCTAGTGTAGGTTTGGCTTTCATTTTGGCAAACATGGCCAGATCGGGCCCTAGAGTTGAAGTATAATACTCAATCAGAACTTTATCTGAGGATTTGTCAGCTTCAGAAAAATTCTTAAGATAAGCTGCAAATCTTTGGGTAAAACTATGCACCTTCTCTTCTCTTTCTTTCTTTAAGGCGCACAGTCCTTTCATGAGAGCCGCATGAGTTTTTTGGGCTGCATATTTACTTCTGAAAATCCTTTCAAAGGTATCCCAGTCTGGGATAGAGTTTGCAGGCAAACCAAAATACCATGATGT
>LPNX010419827.1:60099-75564 GCA_001517045.1 Pseudotsuga menziesii | reverse complement strand
ACCAACACTGAATCTTCCAAGATGGGACGATCTTTCTTCTTGTATTCTCTTCAGGGTAAATCAGGGATAATGGGTAATCCTCCAATACTCTTTACATAAGCTCGTGTGTATCTTCTCAGATCATTAACTACTTGGTTGTCTATAGAAAACAAATGTTCTCTATTTTCTTCAGTATTTGGATCAGGAAATAAACTGCTTTCAAAACTATCACTGGTGGAGTAATTTCGAGGAAATGGATTTCCCTGGCCAGCCATGCACTGGTGGCCCTCCTTCTAGCGCCAGAAACTGTTAAGGCCTGGAAATTCGCAGGCAACAACAGCAAGGGATTCTCCCCAGTCAACGTTCCCAACTAGCCCGTGACTGTTTGGTATAGGGAATCCGTCCGGTTTGCGGTCCGGCTACCGTAGGTCAAGTAACAAAAACAAAGGGGTTTTATCGGTTGCAGCCCGGTCCACCGTGTATATTTTTGTATTTTTGACTTTAAGTATGATATGCAAGTGCCTATCTAAGATGCAGATTGATGATGAATGCGATGAGTGGTCATAATGTGATGCGCAAGTTCTTACCTCTCATCTTAAACTCTCTCGCATCTAAATCACACACAACTGAAAAAATAATATTAACTAGGGAGCAAGATTATCAATTCCTGAGTAATGTAATACTGTTCATATGTTTAGATAAATCACAGATAGTTGTTCTTAGAATCAAAACACATAAACATGAATAAAGATCTGCACAACAAGATAGCTCGTCATCTGTTAAAACATTCATTATTCATAGTGGAAATTATCACAGAATAAACCAGAGAACATTCATGTAAGAACATAGGTTCAGAAAGTTAGAACGATCTCACAGTTAATGAAACATAGCTGAAAACGAAATAGTTCCCCTTCAACATTGTTCATTTCATCACATTTGAACATTCCACACAGCACTTTCTCCAACAGGCAAAATTGTAATTTTATTATTGCAAAACAAAGTAGTTCCTCTTACAACAAGTAGTTCACAAGTCTCTCCGGGGAAAAGCCCTCTCCCTTTCTCCTTTTTCTACATTTATACAAGAACCAGCTCCAAAACCTTTCGGTTGCCCCACAACCGTTTCAATCTCCGGTTTTGTCATTACGTGCTGCTCATAATTCAACGTTACGTTTTAAATAAAGATTTCTATGAAAAAATGGGCACAGCCAGGTAACTGACGAACTGCCCAAGCCTGGGCCTTTGCTTTGTAATGATTACGTTTATCATTCCTCGGCCCCATAATAATTTTCTTCCTTGAGCAACGACTTCGCTGCTTTATGCTTTAGCGTGCTTTGCCCTCCAACTGCATCTTCTTTCTGCGATAATCTTCAAAGGGATCTAAGAAAAAATTGCAATGTCTGTCTGTGATCAAACGACAATTTATCATTTATTTCGACTACCTCTAATAAACATAAACCATAATGTCAATGAAAATGAGTACTGCAGAAGAGAAAACCGGAGTTTGGTTCCTATGTGCAAAATTCGACCAAAAAACAAAGCACACCAGTCTCTTACGAAACAGTTACGATCTCATAACAATCGGCAGGAAAACGATTAAGAACGGGCACATGAAAACCCCCATCGGCGGATCGGAACACCTGACATCGGTTCATTAGCAGGCTATGCAGCTGCAACGGCGGGTAACCTACAATCTAGGGGTTTTTGGACATGAACCAAGATTGGCGCGGTAAAACGTCGAGGGTTGGATCCTCTCTAGGCATCGGATAGTTAGTGAGCTACACAGCCGCAACGTCGGAAGTTAAAAGGTCAAGAAAAACCCGTAGACTAGTCAACATTGGAGAAACAAAGAACATGACATTGGCAAAAAAAACAAACAGTCCGACGGGCAGTTAGCCTATTTTGGAGCCACAACGGCGGATCTCAATCAGCCTTCGACTTCCGATCCAAGTCAAAACACTTTTTGAAAATCGCAAAGTAAGGTCTTTTTCAAAATAGACCCCGGGTTCAGCGAAAGACTTTAATTATCAGCACCATGTCTAACTGACTCCCGAAAGAACGGCAACTAAAAAACCCACTTTAAACTTCAAAGATAAAACAATGTAAAACCGGCTAAGCCGTCCACAACATGCACAGACCCAAACGGAATCCCGAATAGCAAAAAGAAATGGCCTCAAGCAATCCAAACATGTAGCGGAGTAGGAACAAAAAGCCTTCAACAAAATCAACAAGGAGGGTCCAAAATTTTAAGAAATTTGGGAAAAGTTGCAGCTGCAACAAAACTGTACTAAGGTAATAGTTCCACACCCAGCTGTAAGATCTCTTTTTGTACAGAAGGAATTAAGTGAAAGAAGAGGCAGCTGGGTAACAGCCTTACAAGAATATGATCTTGAGTTCAAACCGGCATCCATAGTAAAAGGGCAGGGATTGTGTAAACTAATGGCCGAAGGTAAAGACAATGAAGAAAACAATTGGGACAATGAAGCTGAGTTACATATGGTGGAATTCCAAACAACGAAGAGCATTACGCCTTAAATCAGCTTCATATCAGATCATTGATGGAGTATTATTCAGAAAGAATTATGATGGAGTTTTTCTCAAATGCTTAGAGCAAGAAGATGCAAAGAAGGTCATAACAGAAATGCATGACGGGCCTGCTGGAGGTCATTTTTGGGAGATACAACAACCCAAAAGATTCTAAGAGCCGGGTATTACTGGCCTACAATGTTTAAAGATGCTCATGCTCATGTCAGAAAGTGTGATGTTTGTCAAAGAGGTGGTGGAAGACAAGCTAAAGCAGCAGGTCCTTTAAAACCAGTGATGATAACAGAACCATTCGAACAATGGGGGATTGATATCATTGGAGAGATAAACCCAAATTCTTCCTTGCAGCACAAATACATTTTGACGGCAACTGACTACTTCACTAGATGGGTCGAGGCCATTCCGTTACGCAAAGTGAATGAAGATGCAGTCATGGATTTCTTCCAAGATCACATTATGACCAGGTTTGGGGTTCCAATTTCCCTGGTTTTTGATAATGCCACTTACTTTTCTTCTATTAAATTCACTGCATTTGTGAATGAAAGAGGAATCAAGTTGTATTATTCTGTAAACTATTACCCACAAGGAAATGGTTTGGCAGAATCTACAAATAAGAATTTGATTAGAATTCTAAAGAAAACCGTGATAGAAAATCAGAGAAGTTGGCACTTAGCGTTACCTAATGCTCTTTGAGCTGATAGAGTCACACCCAAGAATTCCTTAGGTGTGTCACCATACACTCTTGTTTACGGAAAATAAGCTATTCTTCCTCCCAACATTCTGTTACCATCTTCCATAACAGCTCAGGAATCTAGAGGTACCGATAACGAAATCCTACAGATCAGAATCTATAATCTTTTGAAGTCGGAAGAATCTAGGTTCAAAGCCAAGAACGATTTAAGCATCAGCAGGAAGTAGTGAAGCGTTGGTTTGATAAGCATAAAGCTGGAAACAAGGAATTCGAAGTGGGAGATCTGGTTCTTAAGTGGGATCATCCGCATGATGAAAAGAGGAAGCACACTAAGTTTCAACAGTTATGGGTAGGCCCTTTTCAAATTGCAACCAAGCTTGGCCCCTCAACTAACAAGTTGCAATATTTACAGGGGTGGGAAGAGAACTTACCAGTTAATGGTTTAGTTCTCAAACCTTATTTTTCTTGATTTTTATTTTTTGGTTATCTTGTACATAAATAAATTGGTTTGTTTTATTTTTGATTTATTTTATTTTGTTTGTTTTTAGTTAGATTTTGATTGATTTTAATAAAGAAGCACAACTTTTTGTTGCATGGAGTTCATCAAGATTCTGGATTAACTAAAATCCTTGATTATAAGACTGTGTACTATTGATTTATTTGAAAGAACTTCTTCTAGTTTAGTAGTTTTCCTAAATGGCTATGAACACATTGAAGTCCTACTTAATCCTTGTAAAATAACTCAGGATCAAAAGGTCTGGAATACTATTTCGAGGCTCCATCCATCTCACATTAAGAATGTCTTAGGGGGTGACAGCAAAAGACCCATGGAGAGGAAGCATGGTAAACAGTATATTATATTTAAATGATCCCATGCTAGGAATTGAAAGCCAAAAGGCAAATAAGAGTCAAAATCTCCTAAGAAAGCAATATGTATCAAAATAAAGTACTGAACCATATTAGTACAAGATTGCTAAAGTTCTTCTCCGTCCATGAGCTGAAAATTAAATACATCTCTCACACAAAAGGACACTATGGACAGAGGAGCCTGAATTAAAATTTCAGAAAGAAGGCAAATAAGGAGGACTCAAAAGAAAGGACAAAAGTCCAAAAGCACAAAAGTGCAAAATGGCATGGGAATGAGGAATAAACGAATATTTGTGTTTACCATATGTTACAAT
Source organism: Pseudotsuga menziesii (assembly GCA_001517045.1). Classification (NCBI taxonomy): domain Eukaryota; kingdom Viridiplantae; phylum Streptophyta; class Pinopsida; order Pinales; family Pinaceae; genus Pseudotsuga; species Pseudotsuga menziesii. The sequence continues at coordinate 71,172 of LPNX010419827.1, read as the reverse complement.
CCTGTGGTCCCCAAGCTGGGAGCTACCCGAAGACAGAGGTAGAAAATGAAATTCATATCCCTGGCCTCAAAAGAGTTATCTAGGCTTTGAAATCTTGGTTTCCATTTTCCCTAAATTGGACTATCATCAATGATTAAAAGTACATACATCTGCCATTTGGGAAATTCAGACATCTAGAAGAATGCAGCATGTTGGTATTATGAGGAACAAAAGTCCAAAAGCACAAAAGTGCAAAATGGCATGGGAATGAGGAACAAACGAATATTTGTGTTTACCATATGTTACAATCCTGTGGTGCCCAAGCTGGGAGCTACCCGAAGACAGAGGTAGAAAATGAAATTCATATCCCTGGCCTCAAAAGAGTTATCTAGACTTTGAAATCTTGGTTTCCATTTTCCCTAAATTGGACTATCATCAATGATTAAAAGTACATACATCTGCCATTTGGGAAATCCAGACATCTAGAAGAATGCAGCATGTTGGTATTATCAAAACAATATGTTGCTCAAAGAAGAAATTGTCTAGAGATCTGTGTTCACCAGGTAGTCACCAATTGTTGCAGCTGCAATTATTTCCCAAATTTCTAAAAAATTTTGGGTCCTCCTTTTGATTTTGTCTAGCTCAGGTTTGTTGATTTCTTTCGACCTTTGGGAAGTCGGATGATTGGTTGACTATTTTTCCCGTTGTTTCGGAGGTTAAATGAGCTAGTATTACCGTTGCCCAGCGGAAAGTCTTTCGAACACTTAACGTTTTTGATTTTTTCGATGATTTTATTTATCGCTGTCGGAAGTTATCGCTGTCGGAAGTTGGTTGAAGAATGAATCGGGGAATTAGTCTTCTATGCCGTCGACGTTTCGAAAGGGAAACGACAAACATCCCGATAGATAGTTCTTATTCTCGTCGATCCGTGGCCTTTACCTCCTTTTGGTTTATTGTTTAAACCTTTTGATTATCGATCACTTGGTTTTCCTTTATTTTATCGCTATCGAAACGATTTTTGACATTGATCGGAGGGCTTGTCCTTTGCATTGCCGACACTGCGAAAACGTTGAGGTTTGGAGTTCCGACCTTTAGCCTTAAGAGCCTCCGATCGTCGACAGGTTTTAATTTTGTCGCGGAACCATAGTAGTTTGTTGTCCGCCATTGCGGCTGTCGATCAGACTATCTTCTCGACGTTTAGTGTTTTCAACTACCAACACTACGGCAGCGTTTAGCTTAGAAGTGCTGACACTGCGGAGATGTTGAGGTGTGAATTGCCGACCCGTAGCGTGTAGAGCTTCTGATCGCCGATGGTTTTATGATTCATGGGATCCGCAGTTGGTTTGTCGCTCGTCGTTACGGCTGTCTAGTGAACTATCCGCCTGACGTTTAGAGGTTCCTCTCGTTGATATGGTTTTTTCCCGCCGTTTCTTCTACCAAGGGTTATATATAGAAGTGGAGCATTTTTTTATTATTATCTTTGATTGAAAATCGCGTCTGCTCCAGTCCTCGTTGATTGAGTTGTACTACCATTGCTCAGCTGTCCGGATTTCATTCGATTGGCGTGCTGCCGTGGAGGTTTTGGATCATCACGCCAATTGCACAGCGTTTTGCCAGGTAGGCAAACCACGGTTTCCTTTTTCTTAATTTTTATTGGCCGTTTTGAGAACCATGGTTTTCCTTGGTTAGGTTTTCCTGTAGTTGTGTAGTCATTCGTTTAGAATGATTATTTATCCCCATAGTATGCATATTAGCTAGTTTGACAGTTTTCTTTGGCGGTGAGAGTTTTTTGAGCCTGTGTTTTGACCCGTTATGGTTGTTTTATCCCTGTCTGAAAGATTAGGTGGTCGGTGCAGACAAGCGTTACGCTGTCTGCACCACCTATTTTGGGGTTGTTTATGACCGTCCAGGGGGGGTTTCAGTTTTCATATGCGCTTACCCTATTTTCATGGGACGACGGAGGTTTTGATTTTCATCGAGTTGGGGATTTCCGCAATGAGAACACAGTATAGGGTCTCATGTTTGAGGATTAGCCTTATTGAAAGTGTGGTTCATGTTTTATTGAAGAGTTAGATTATTTCGAATGCAGTCCGGATTAAATGATGAGTTTTCTATCAAGGTTGTGTTCTTAGTTATAGACGGTGGACTTAGAAGATTTTAAGACACAACTTGCAGGAGTTTCATTACCTTGTCATTTTTCTCTTCATGCATTAATGCTCTGTATAGTTTATTTTTAAGAATGCATATGAAAGAGGTAAATAGTTTGATACAATTTTTCTTCATTACTAAAACACTTACTAAAAGCTCAAATGGTCTAAGAACATACTGTGTGTATTGCAGGGTGACTGTTGCAAAAGAGATATGTCTAAAAGACAAAAGAAGAAGGCTCAAGTTGTGGAAGGACAACCAGAGGTTGAATACATATATGAAGATACCAAAGCTACCACCGGGGTAGAGCCAGATTATAAATGGGGTGAAATATACAGGATGATTGTAAATCAGAATGTGCCTGAGGCAGGATTTGAAGAGCTGACTATTTATGCAAATATCGAGAAATCGACTCTTATGAAAGTAGCCACAGGACCAGAGTTGTTCCCATGCTTAGAGGTGATTGGTTGGATTCTGCCTAGGGCAGATGTAACTACGATGATCCTTGAAAATACTGCTAAACAGGGATACGCTGCATACAGCCCTGCTTATGTCTCAATGGCATATCACCTGCCTCCTGCTCAGATTTACCCAACAGAAAGCTGGTTGAAAGAGACAGCTATGGACCTGGTAGAAACAGTAAAAAGAATGATGATACCAGGGAAGAACTTTCGAAACAGGCCATCAGGAGAATATGATACATCCACTCTACGGACTCCTTATATATTTATAGCACTGATGCTGAATAGAATTTTTGGGAGAGCTCACAGAAAAAGCTTCAAATTGGGATGGATACCAATTATTTTCTATGCGGCCACTCAAGGAACCATATTCAATTGGTCAAACATAGTGTCCAATAGCTTCTCAGCATGCATATCTTCAGCTTTGGGAGGGGTATCACAGAAGAAGTTAGAGTTCTACATGAGCTCTATCCTAGTTCATTGTATACTATGTACCCAATCTTTTCCAGCCTTGAGGTGTAATTGGGATAGGGACTGGACCTTGGTATACACTGCATATAAATTATTTTGGGCACACAAATACCATGGCTACTACAGAGAAATATGTGAACACTTCATCATGCCGTTGTACACTCTAATTTTCCTGACCGAATGCAATTGCATGTCTGAAGAGGCGTTCAAGGTCATTGAGGAATATGGAGACTATTATTTAACTGAAGAAGGTATGTATATCAGAATGTATGGGGGTTCCAGAGCATCTTCTCTACTCCCTAAATATGCCACTGATTATGTACTGCATAAAGAGGCAGTTAGGCAGGTATATCTTGATGGTCTGGGGAGTTTTTTGTTCGAGCATAAAAAGGCAGCATTTTCTGCCATACCTTTCTGGCTAGGGAGTTATAAGTTTTCAAAGGTAAAACAGACTGCAGAATTTATGCAGGAGCTGGAGCACTTCCATTTTGGTGAGATGAACTTTCACAGGAATGACTCCTGGAAAATGGTAGCAGAACACTGCAAAGAGGCAAACATTCATTTTGAGTATACTAACTTTTGGGACAAGGACGAAGAAACCTTCAGGAGTGCAAAGAATATGACTGCCTTAAAGAAGAGATTTAAACAGAAAATCACTATTGTAGGCGGAAAAGGCAAAACTGTACAGAAGACTAGGACAGCTGAAGAAGAAGAGGCCAGAAAGAGAGAAAAATATGCTAGAAGGCTAGCCCAAGAGGCAGAAAGCTGGCTAAAGAGTGAAGAAGAAGAAAGAAAGAGAGCTGCAGAGGAAGCAACAAAGAAGGAAGAGGAGGAGAGAAAGAGAAATGAAAAAGTAGAGATAAAGAAAAGACAAGATGAAAGTGAGGGTCTGAGATTAACAGGATATAAAAAAGATCAGCAGACTACTGACCAGATGGATACACAGGGGCAACATGATCATACAGATCAAGGGCATGGACAAGATAATCCTAATCCCCAGGAGCGTGCTGCAACTTCTGGCAGCACTCAAGGGAAAACTATGTTTTTTGGAATGAATTTGATCCCTTTCATGCAAAAAGAAGGGGAGGAGGTAACTGATTTCAGCACCATTTTCTATGACAAGGAGAAGAAAAAGATTGTTAAAAGAATCGAGAAAAAGGTTGAAATAGGAGGACAATTGGGAAAGATGATCACTGACAAGACTTTGGTGTATGGGACAAATGCAGATCCAAGATTGACAGCAAGAGCTGGGTTGGCGTTAAACCAAGCTACTGAAGATAATGTAGATAGGTTGATGACGGATCTTGAGCAGTCCAAAAAGAATGTAGCTGAATTAAAAGAAACACTGAAGAAAGAAAGAGATGAAAGTCATAAGTTGAAGAGGAAATTTGAGGACATGCAGAATGAAGTGAGGACTTCAAAGACTGAACTCCAGACTCTGCAGGCCAATAAGGAGGCTTTAGAAATTTCTGCAGGAAAAATGGGAAAAGATGCTCAGAACAGCTCGGCAGAATTACAAAGGCTGCGGCTAGAGCATCAAGTTTCGAAATCTGAGAAAGATTTCCTCCATGTGTCCATGAAACTCTAAATGCAGAGAAGGTCCAGTTGCAAAACAAGGTAATTGAGTTAGAATCAGAGAAGGCTGCCACTGAAGAAAGAGAGAAACGATATCAAATGCAGGTAGCAGTTTTGGAAGGACAGAATGCTTCATTGACAGCATCACTGAAAGATGCTGTGGAACAGAAGACAGATGTCCAACCTTTGAAGGATCATGTTCTAGCTCAAAGGAGGAAGATCCACCATTTGCAAATGTGTGTTGAGGAAGGAAGATGTAAGATTTTACAAATAGATAGCAGATTGGAAGAGATTTTGTATACTACGTCTTATTTTTTGGACAGATCTCAGGAGATTCTGGAGATTCTGACAGGAAGAATAGTGTGGATAGAAACAAATGAGGAGCCTCCTGCAGAGCAACCAGTTAAAGATCGACAGAGTTTAAAGCAGGATTATGATTTATTGGAGTTTGCCATCAATATTGCGGAAGAATTCAAGAAAACTGTAAAGAAAACAAAGGGATTATGTGCTGAATACTACAGAAGAGTGCTGGTCACATACAATAGATGTCGGGTTTCCGTAGAAAAAAGATTTGATGCGATACCAGAACATGAGCTGTTCATAGAACATCTACAGAACAGGTATCAGGAAGACGAGCAGGAGATCCAACAAGTCAAGGATCTAGATGAATAGATTCTGAAGAATGCAGTGGGTCATGCAGCAGTACGTATCCACTTACTAGAAGAACAATTGCGCCTGAGTCCGGCGAGAATAGAAGTAGTTAAGAATAAGGCTGCTAAGTATGAGATAAATATCCGTTTTCTTGAGCCCTCCAATTTTGAAGGCATAGCAGCAGAGGCCCAGGCATGGAAAAAGTTCATAAATGACCAAGCGGGCCCCTTTTCATAAAGTGTACTATAAAATTTTGACTTAAAATGTAATATATTGTATAAATTATGAGCACTTACTACAAGACAAAATTTTGGGATTGAGAGGTTGGGGAAGCCCAAAAGTCATTGAGGGGCAGCCCAAAGGTTTTGCTTTTTTGTATAAATATAGGAGAGTTTAGATGTAGAAGGGACTTCTTTCCTCAGCAATTTTTGAGAGTATATTGTAAGAAGAACTACTTCCTTTTGCAATAAAGAATTATAAGTTTTTGCTGGAGAAAGTTTGGTGGTGTTACCACCTAAGTTGTACTTAGTGGTTTTTTATCAAGTGAGCTTGGTGAACCAGACAGGGTTAACTTGTTCAGACTTCAAAAGACCTTTGGAAGTACTTCTGGGAAGTGCTTGTTGTACTATATCACATGTCCATACCCCATGGGGGAATTGTAATAAATGTTCTAGCATGATAGTGTCTGTAAAAGACTCGGTCTCTTAGACTTTATTTGTCAATCTGATCAGCCCAGGGTGTTTTTTCCCTTGGTTATTATTGGTTGTTGAATAAACGACTGATAATTTCTGAGTTTTTCACTCCATACCTCCAAAGTCGGGGTGGTCGGCTTGGCATTTAGGCCTATTGAGGTTATCAGAGTCTATGTGTCAATGTATAAACATGCTAGACATCATGGTCGAGTCATATGAACATGTCTAAGTCCCCCTAGGTTTTTTCAATTTTTCATTTTTTTTAGTTTTTCAGTGTTTTTTTTATTAAAATTTAATTTTTCCGAAACTTGGGTTATTTTTTAATAGTTTAATTGGAAAAATTGATTTTGTAATAAAAGTGGGCCAAATAATTAGTTTCAGTCATGTAGGCGCTCATTTTCAAGCTAAGAGCACCATGTAAACCAATGGACCCACTATTTCTTAAGTTTTGAGTGATTTTCCATCACTGAGGTCAGAAAGCCCCAAAAATCAATTATTGATTATTTTAATTAATAAATTGATGAATAATGGAGCAAATCCAAAATCATAAATCAGTGGATTCCTAGCCGATTTGATTGAAATTAGTCAGATCTGAAGCAGATTGACTGGATCTGACAAATCCTTGACTGAAGGAGGTGATCAAATCAGATCCAGAGTTGATCTTCAGCTGTCTTCATGGGGAATTGCGCCCTCTCTCTCTCCTCCACACGTGTGGACTCTCCTGGATGCTCTGTGGACTGATGTGTCGGTGTATGGGTTGATGTGTCAGCTCAATCAAGCTTTCAGTTGACAAGTAGGCTCAGTTTAGCTTCAGATCTGCATTGATTGACTCTCCATTAGCTGATTCCATGAGGAATTGTGCCCCCCCTGGGTTGGATGTCCTGTGTTTTGTATATATCCTGGCTGAGGCTCCCTCTTCCAAGCTAGTTAGAGCTGGATTGAAGGGCTTGCCATTGTAATTCTGTATTGATCATCATTTGTTGAAATAAAGAGAGGCTTTGGAGGCTCAATTATGGAGTACCTTTCATGTGTGGATTATCATTATCATGCTGCATTTGAGGTGAAACTGTTCTTTTTTTCAATTTTTTGCACTTAACTGTTGTCTGCCTGAATGGTTATTGAAATCATAGGGAAAGATCATTGTAAGTAAGCTTACTTCTATTTTGCTGCATATGTTTGAATGAGCTAATACCTGTATGCTAAATAAGATTATTTGCATGCTGTATCATCTACTTCTCATATGCATCTTCAGATTTAATGGTTCTGTTTGCAGGATTTGTTGCGTAGCTTACAGGTTTGCCGTGGCTGGAAGATCTATGGTTCAGGTTTGATTCCATTGGTTTCCAACAGAGATTGTTAAGATCGTGCCCCACGGTGCTTCACTACCAAGTTTCCTTTGCAGATTTGCTTCAACAACAAGCACTTCTCTTCCCCTTTTCCTCCTTTAAAAATCTTAAATTTTCTTCAAACTGGTTACTATTAAGGTTTCTTATTGCTCAGCTCTGTCTCATTAAGAAAATTACACATAGATCTAGTTAGTAAGATCCCTTCCTAAGTCTAGATCTTAGTTTTGTTTTGCATATAAAGTTACATTTTAAGAGATCTAGCTGAAATTACCATATTTTCGCAAGCATTTTAATGAAAATTCGTAGCTTGCTGTTAAGGTAGTTTCCTTTGCTGTACGTTAAAATTTCATATTGTGCAATAAAAGTGCACATCTTATTGGCTGCCCAAAAGGCAAGCCAAGATCCCAAGGAAAGCCTGCTTTCCTTGATTCATGTTTTACCCTTTTAACTAGTTTTCAGCTTACTTTTTTTGGTGAAAAGTGAGCTGACCCAAAGATGCTTTCAGAGTGCTTTTGGGCATATTTCAGTCTAATATGCTTGCTGGTTTTTAGCAGGTTTGACAGAAAAGAAAGGAAGCTGCTGTTCGGAAGTGGCCTCAGGAGCGTTCAAATCCCCCCAGGGGTCTCCCATTTGACTAAAATCTTTAATTTTCGCACTTTGTAAGCTCTTGATTTCACTCCGTATAAGGATCAAGAGGAATTATATCAGTTCTCTGATATTGTAACCGCTGTTAATAAAAATAATTTTTGAATAGGCTCTTTCAAGCCCATTCCCCATCCCCCCTAGGGGGATTTGCGTCCGTGTCTTTTTTTGCTTTTTTGCTTTTTCGTTCATCTTTCTTAAATCTAGCGTAGCTCTAATCTGCAGGGTAGTATACTTTAATTCATTATCAGTTTCATATTCCATATTTGATATTTCAAAGTAATATTAATACTTATCCCACGACTTCCCGATTGACCCGAAAGGGGAAAGAGATCCGTGGCAGGACTAATTAGAAAACCGGAATTGTGTATCTGTTTTCTTTCTGTCATTTGTTTTTCAGCTATTATAAAATTAACCCCTCCTTGATTCCCCGATTGAGATCCACTTGGATCGAAAGAGGTTCCTGGAGGGTTTTCTTTTAAACAAGAACCCATTGTAAAATTTACTAAAATTGACAAGACTCCGGTGTGTATGCTCTGCACTTGGCTGCAGTTCGTCCGATCAGTCAAGCTGTATCAAAAGCACTTGAGTGACTAGTATAATTAGGACTCACTCTCCCAAATTAACAAACCAATAGGTGAAAATCCAACACTTAGATCAAACCATCACGGTGGGAAAATACCCAAAGTAAGCGGGAACTTCTGAAAAGTGACATCGGGGCGCCGATCTCTGTCACACCCTAACGGGTGCGTTATGAACAATAGCCCCAGAGACTCCATTCAGGCCACATATTCCTTGCGGGTAGTTGTGAAGGTTTAGTTTTGGACATACTCCAAGTACTCTCAGGTATATCTGGAGTCCACCCTTTCGCCTAATTTTAATCAACTCACACCTCAAATTTAACTTAAAACGTACCAAGAGGCAATTGCAAAACATTCACTCCAAGCACATGCAAGTACATTGATTCTATTTTTTGACTCCATTCTAAGGCACTGGTTATTTTCTTGCTTTGTATATATGTCGTGTCTCAGCATTGTGCTTTCATGTGTTCATTTTTGTATCTTGTCATCTTTGATTGTCTATAGTTAAATTTCAAACTCCTAAGTAACTCATTCTGTTTAAAATTACCATACTAAGTAACTATCCTTAGTAACTCATTAGGGTCTACCCCCCTTGGCTTCGTTAGGAGTTGAGCCTAAATGGAGGAGTCAAGAACAAGGTGACAGCCTTGACTCGAGACTTGCCCCCAAGGACACATCGAGTGGCTTGAAGATTTCTGTCACGTGACCCAGGTGTGTGAAAGGCGGCAACATTTTTTGGCGCCGTTGCCGGGGATAAATCTTTTTATTCCCGAGTACGACTTAGCTTAACTTTTTTCTAAACAACTAAAAAGATAAAAACTTTTGATTGATCTAGTCTTTAAAAAACATAAAAATTAAAACTCGATCCATCTGGCGACTCCACTGTCTAACATCCTTTCAAGAATTTCTACCCGAAGAAACCGTTGACAGTTATTCAATCCTCTCCCTGATCTCGAAAGGTTTATTAGGGAAAGATTGAATAGGCAGACTTATCGTAGAAACCTTGAAAATTTAGAAGACCAATCCCTCTCAGATATCCATCACATATTTGTAGAGAGTCATACCTTCCAATCTCAAGAAATGACGGAATTTTACAAACCCCTTGACTTTTCTCAGATAGCAGGTGCTCCTGATGACATTCCGAATGATGCTATCAAGAAGCTCCCCATATTCGAGGGAAATAATGCCATCACTGCCAAGACTTACCTCCGAAAGTTTGAAAAGCACCTGGTCAGTTACTGCAATAATGCTGCCTCTAACCATGAAGATGTCAAAATGAAGCTCTTTGCTTTATCCTTAGAGGATGATGCTGCGGAGTGGTACGTTGACCTTGGTGATGATTCATATAAAACTCTTAATGAATTCCTAGAAGGTTTTAAGAAGAAATGGGGGGAAAAGAAAGAACCAAGACATCTACTTGCTGCCCTTCATAATATAAAGAAGATGGAAAATGAAACCATTGATGAATTTAATACTAAGTTCAGGCGTGTGGTTGCGGACCTCCCTAGAGAAATCAAGCCAAGGGATGCCTCCATCCTCATATCTTACATCGAAGCTTTCACTGGTGATTTGAGGTACCAATTAAGGGACAAAGATCCGACCAATCTAAAAACTGCTCAGGATCTGGCCAAGAAAATATAAAAGAATATGCAATCTTCGGGCAAATCCAACATTTCAGGTTACACTAGGGGAAACACTTCATGCAACAAAGAGAAGGGAGAAGCCGTTGAATTAGAGGAAAATGCAACCTCTAAAGACCCCATGGAAAAGGTAACTAGCCTGATAGAAAAAATGGTTACTAGCCAGAACCAAATCATGGCAAATCAATCTGTACAATTGAATAATATTCAGAACAGAATAATCACAATGGAAAGAAATAATGGACCTAGGAACTTTCAGCCTAAACAAAATCAAGTGTATCAGAAAAAGGCTCCTCAACAAGAACCTAGAATTCCAAACCAGTTAGACTCAACTAACCTGGTAGAAGAAGTCATTCCATGGTGTAGACCTTGTGATCAATTCCACCAAGAAAGCACTTGCTATATAGCAAACCAAGTTATAGAACATGGAATGGCTGAGGTCAATAATCAGGAAACAACATCAGGCGAGTCTGATCATGTGTACATGGTAGGCCGAACCTATCCTTTATCAAACCAGCATTGGCAGCAGGCCACGGATTACGGTTACGAGAAGGATCTCCTTTCCAACTTTTACAGTGTAATGCCTTCTCCGGAAGCAATCAAGGAGATGAAGGAGGCTAGGTTCAAGGGAGCAACATATTAAAGAAGAGAGAAGCCATCACCGTCTAAACAATACAAGCCAAAGGTAACCGCTCCTCCCCTCCCAGATCCTCCTATTGTCCCTGAATCGAATATTGATATGGGAGAATGGATAAGTAGTGCTAAGATTCATGTTTATGCAACTGATGTCCTTAAAATTCCTGGTCAAAAAGAAAAGTTGTTGAAAGCCTTAGAGGATAGTCAAAGTAAAGCTCATAATATTGTCAAAGAGGATCCTCTTCCAAATA